>JACTAT010000045.1:905997-921825 GCA_014526335.1 Chrysaora quinquecirrha | reverse complement strand
ATAACAAACTGCATACATTATGGATCCATCTTTCTTTTTCTCAGCTTTCTTGTGAAGGTTTTCATTGAAATGCAGGACAGCCAATATATGTCTAAAATTCAATTACAAATAGAGCATATGTATGCACAGCTGTTTTTCAGTTATTATTTGCATTTGTCTTATTCATAAATGTTCATTTGATTAAAGCACTGTTTTTTTTAATCTGATAATTACCTGCACTTCATCCCAGTGTATGAAAAAGCAATCATTTTTGGCGAGAAGTGGTTCAATACTGAATGGAATGCAGCTTGTCTGCGTCAAGGGTGATGCTTGTTTGATTCCATTTACTAGTCTAGCATTTGTCAGAACGTTCTTCAGTTTTTTGTATGCAACAGAATCTTAAAAAAGATATTCACACAATAAAACAAAATGTTATGCTAAAGCAAGAGAAAATGCAACTAAAACACTGAATCTTTCGCACCTTCATCTAACCATTTTCTTTGTGATATATTATCAGCATGTGCACATTTACTAAAGAGCTGGTTTGGAAGATTCTTGTGTGTATTGATAATATGGGATAAAAATGATTGAAACTTTGCCCAGATTAAACTTCCATTGCCACTAGGTGTTGTAACAGCACTCCAGTGCAGGTGGTTCACACATGGCTTGACCCAATCAGATATTTCAGAGTAACTTGATTGCTTTGAAAGCTTTGTAAGGTCTTTGCGAACTTCTAAAAATAAAGGAGACAACTTTAAAAAAATAATTATTTTAAGGGAGCAAACTCTGGTGGAAAGAAACCTCGGCAAATCAGAAAGAATTGCGAACATTTTTCTGGAATAAAGTTTCTGGACAATATTTTTACCCGTGACAAAAATTGGTGAATTCTTAGTGAGTTTTAGCTGGAATTAACTTTTGCAAATTTGATATTTTGGAAAATTTCATGCAATAAACTTTTTTGAATTCTGACAAAAAACTATGTTGATGCTATATTCTGCAGAACTCTCTATTGTAGTCAAGGTATTTATTTTTGTTTTATAACTATATACTTACTTTTCTTAAGGTGCCATAAATCAAAAAAATGTTGTGTTTCTTTCTCATTCTCTCTCATGTGTTTGGCTATTGTTTGATGTCTGTCTGACACAAATTTGCTCACTTTGCAATCTTAAACCCTTAAACCTCACCTCTTAAACCCTTCATACTCCATGGCGGGGCTACTTCCCACTTCATTTCGCTAGAGAAAATAAGGAAGCCTGAATAATTAAATCAAACATAATAGCTACTCAGAATATTTTTAAAAACTTAATAAACGGATGTATTGTGGAATTGTAGAATACAAACTCGAACATACTTGTACAAGTTGAAAATGTATTATAGCTCGATTATTATAACACATCACTGAATAGGCTCCATATTTTGCACAATGCCCCATGCTATCATGTCTGCCGTCACCACCAATGATCAAAGGCTCTCCTGATTTTCTCAATGATTCAATTATCTTCATTTGATATTTTTTCCAATTCAAGATAATGGCAGGGAAGATTTTTTCCTATTTTAAAAGAATTGAAATTCAAGGATGTCAGTACATAATAATTTGTTTACAAACACTAAATGAATAATGATAATCCAAGATAAACACAACATCTAGGTATTCCATGACAATTCTTCTGATCTGGGTTGGGGGGGCATTTATTTTAAAATATGACAACTTGAGGAGAGTGCTTATTCCAAGGGGCATTTCACTCCTCAAAAGGTGTACAAGATTTTCATTTAAACAAAAGGATTTCCAATGGATTTTGGTGAAAACAATAGGATTTCCCCAAGGGTGTATGAGATTTCAGTGGAGTGATTTTCCCCAAGGCTTATTCAAAGGAGGAGATTATTCAAGGAAATATGATATACCTTCTGATGCTGTAAAAATGTTGTCATTGTAAAACATGCCAGTCCCATGTGATTGAATAAACGTCATCATCAGAATGTTCTCTACCTATATCATTGGAAGACTCGTTTGTTGTGGCATGCTTTTCAGTATCCATCAAAAGTATCCCCGCAAAGAAAGCATTGTCGTCATTGTCATTGAGGGGCTTCAAAATGGTAATCTGAGTATCATACTCTTTGAAAACGGTTCTGGCATCTGTAACAAATGATGATGACAGGGACTGAAGTTCGTCTCTTGCCTTTTTCACCTGTCGCTGTGCAATCTGTAAATTCTCCTTCACTGTACGAACAGTATGTTCCAGCTGCCTCAGACGTATCTGCAATCGTTGAATGGACAAGGAATACTTGTCAACAAACTGCTTGCCTTCTTCCATGATATGATGTGGAGTAGAAATCTAGAAAGACAGAGAGAGATGGTAGTTCGTAAGTACGATTTCTTGTCACAAGTATTATGCTGTAGATGTTAGAGTAGTTGAAATTGTATTTGATGTCCAGAAATGGCACGTTTTTTCTATGAGAAGATAATTTATATTATTCATAATTGATATAAAAACATATGGACACTTGATTTTACCCAATTGCCGTATGTTGGAGAGCAAATGTCATGACAATTATCCTAATAATCATACAGTGGAAACCATTTCGTTATTGCAGGCATCTTACGAGCTGCTTACGACAATTTTCTTATTACAGTATGGAGAAAGAGAGGATTTGTTATTTTTTTAAGAAAACCATGCCTAGAGGGCGAAACCAATTGGTCGGTTTTTTAGACAGTTATATTTGTCAGTGAATTGTTGCCTGGGACAACGTGTGTGTAAAAGGTAGCGTATTTCTGGCTTGCTTGTAACATTCTCACAAGTGGTATTACCTTCATATAGATGCAATCTTGTGAATTGTAACATAAAGGCATCTCCAGGTTTCGCAAATTCTGCTTATCAAGTGTAGGTGGGATACAGGCTTGTCTTCTAGAGAAAGATATTCTAGTAGGAGAAATGAGCAAGCTTGTAGGATAGAGGTGAAGCCCGGGCTTTTTGTAGGGCTTAAGTGTGTGCAAGACTGAAATATATACATAAGAGCACACTTTATTTCAATAAGCAACTGGATTTTTATTCACTGCTCAAAGTTGCTTATCATGTTAGACTTTTCAGCGCTCAAAGATGCTGAAAAGTTGCAAAACTGTTCGTGTACCTAGCAACTACCCATTATTTCGGGGGTGAAAATCCTCAACTTTTTGGCCTAAAACACGATTTTTGGTAAACAGTAGCTAAGTGGAATAATGTTAGCTAAAGAACTTCAACATGCAAGACATAAGAGGAAACAATGTGCGACCTAAAAACAAGAAAGTGTATAAGCTTTGTTGTTTGACTTGTTACTTGGTCACTGTGATTCAGTTGAGCCCTGAAGTTGCTTATTGAGGGGTTGGTTATTAAAAAATTTAATGCAACATGAAAAGGGATGAGAATGGATACACTAGTGGCTCACTGACGGAGGAGGAACATACAGTGTTAAGGCGAGAAAACATTCTTACCTGTGTAGACCAGCTTGAGTGTAGTTTGCTGTGTGATCGATGTGGAGAACAGGCTGTGTGTGGAGATAGGTATGGTGAGTATGATTATATGTGAAGGCTTCGAAATGATTCAGGATATAAGCATAAGTTCAAGTATGGCATGTGAAAATTAATGAGGAAATTATACAGTCTCATGGAAGGACTAATTACGACAAATGTTGTATGTAGAATGATTTCTGAAGCAAAAGTATATTTGATGATCTGTACAGTAATATGTGATTTATCTATCAAGGCTCCTGTATGCATCTCTGACTGTCTGTAGCGAGGTGGGGTCAACTTTGAGGGATGTTGAAAGCATGGGTACAATCAGTAGGGCCTTTCAAGAATACAGTCATTTTCTGTAAGAGACTATCCTCCAAGCTATATTGTAGGGTTTCTTTGAAGACAGATGGTCTAGTTAAGTCTCTTGCAGAGCATCGTAACCTAAAAACTGACATCTGGAAAACTTTTTGAAATAATGGTTTATTGTGAAGTAGAATGTTCTCAGCAGTGGAAATTTGGACCTCTTCCAGAATAGACCCCAAGTATGATTGTTGTTGGGATTATTTATACTTAAGCATTACAAAATTCATAGCAGATAATGGAAACCTGAAGTGAAAAGGGGAAACTGTATCATAGTTGTTGTTTTGTGTCTCACTTTATACTTAATTGTTGTAGTCTCTTAGTCCCGGGGTCTTCTAAATTTTTCACAAAAAGGCATGTGTAGTTTCTTACAGATCTAAACTTTCCTGGGTTGTTGTGCGATGAGAGTAGAAACATTTGCTCCTGCTTTGGTTCCCTGATTGTAAAACGTATAGGGTTATGTGTCTAGAAAGAAGTGCGCCCCTAGTTACCATTTCGTGACAAGTCTGTGGTCTTTATAAAATATTTTGGAGTGATTTTTTTGTGAGTTTTTAGAGGGTGCACTCAAACAATCGGTGATTGCTCCTCGCTTCATTGGATGGCAAATCTGTGATGCCCTTGTTAGATTGTTAACAGTTAGATATTTCATTGTACTGTCTCGTTTGACATGCTGTATTTATGGAATATGTAATGTAATGTTATAGTGTAACCAGCCCTGAATTATGAAAGACAATTAATGACAGCGGACACTGTCAATAGAAATAGGTGTTTACAGTTTAGATTTTAACTTCAAAGATAGAATTCCAGTTTCATGTCACATAGATTATAAACGCAAATATCAATTGGAAACACTGTAGCATGGAAACAGAAGGTTGAGTCTTGGGGGCATCATGCAAAGATATAGCAGTAGAAGTGGATATAACTACAGCTTGACATTGAAAAATTTTAGTGCACGGTTTGCTTGCTCCCTACATTTAACCTTCAGTTACAAATTATATAATAAACGCATTGTCGTTATGGTATGTGAGTGTAACTCGCCCGTGGCAGATGCATTCTCTTGAATATCGGCCTATTAGTTGACAATTTGAAAACCACTAACTGTGTTGTTGTTTTATATCGCAGACCTTGAAATTGGTCAAATTGTGAAAATTGTGAACAATGATGTTTTCTGTTTGAATTAATAGAGCAAGAGTTAGGCAAGGAAAGGAATGGTGCACCTATTTTCTCCACCAAACTCTGTATTTTTTGCTGATGTAGATGCAGTGGTAGAAAATGCTATGGATCCGCACGGAGGTAAGCTGCCTGCTGGATAGTAGACGAAGGACAAGAAACAAGGCTGGTAGAACACTAATAGGTTTGTTTTGAGTTACAAGAAATTGCACCGCCATGAAATAGTGTAGCCGATGCCAAGGAAAATGTTTCTGATGGCTGCAGTTATACTTGATTGCTCGGTCTTTCTATTTTTGTTTCATAATTCTTACTTTTTGCAGGTCTATGAAAAAGGAAAGGCACAGCCATGGAATAGTGCAGGAAATGCCAAATCAAATATGAGCATCACCTAGCACTACTAAGTGATGTGAGTGAATTAATAAATATTAATATGAATTAAGTAAACAAGAAAAGTCACCGCAACAAAAAAAAGCCCTTTAAAGGCCCGGTTACACTATTAGATATTCCATTAGCTATTCACCAGACATACCAAAAATATCATGTGGATTAGCTATCTAACAGTGTAATGTGCCATTAGATATTCGACAAGGGATTAAAAAGAAGGAAAAACATATCTAATCAAGCTAGGAATAAAATCAAATCCATTTGATTTTATTCCGAATATCTAATGTAAAAGAATGCAGACATAAAGATGCCGACTGTCTGATAACGTAATGACGTGCAAGTTTTGAAGTGAAAGTGGACTTTTCAGGCCATTTCTTGTATTTTATATATACAAAAACTGCAGTTTACCAATTTACATCGCGAATATTATTAATGTTTTACCAAAATCAAAAGAAAACTGTATGGAACAGTGTGTTGAAAGCACTGAAAAAGCCAAACTTTGAAAAGTAGACTTGCAACATGTTTTTTACACTTATTTCTGGTTTCATTTTCGATAGTGGAGAGAAACATGCTTAAATATATCAAATTCAAAGAAAAAACATCTTTTCTCTACTCAGATGCGGATTTACTGAATTCAGGCAGCGTCAAAATGAATGGAAAATCTAATGGACTCGTTACACTGTTGGATATTCCATTAGATATTATTTCTCGTTTTAGATACTCTATATATGGAATATCTAATGGAGTATCTAATAGTGTAACCGAGCCTTAAGAAAAAGCAATAGAAGAATTAAATATGTACAAAGGTTCAAATATGTACAAATTTACGAGATGTACACTTTTTGAAGGTCCTAAACGAGACCACCGGTCCAGGAAGTGTTCTGCACAGCTTCATGATATCTTGGGTGTTCCTCATAAAATTGAAACGTGTATTCCGATATCAGGTTGTGGTATTTCTGCTTCCATTACTGGTTGTAATATAGCGGCTACATACTGTGGTAGAAGAGGAAGAATATTTGAGTGAGTAAATTGTAAACAAAGAAGATAGACAAGATTCATGGCTATACAAAAACAAGAGAGTGTTGTCAAAATTCACTAGCAAGAGGTATGTCTGTAGCATATCAGAGTGAAGGAGTAACTAAGTTCCAATTTGTACCCAAGAAATTTTCTACTTTCCCTACAAATATCCGTGGAAAGTAGATATTGCTTGCTGTTGGCCATTTTTTCAAAGCTCAAAATGTCATTGTCACAAAGCCTGAAAGAAAGATGCAACTCAAATAAATAAAAGAACATGCTATCATCATTTCAAGTCCATACCTCTGCTACTATTTCTTTCTGAGAGTTAGCCCATTCCACAAACTGTTTTCCACGTCTAAGGCTCTGTTGGCTAACTTGCAGACCAGGCTTGGTGAGCTCTGTACGAGACAACAGGGCCCCAAGTATGTGTTTAAAATATGCAATGCAACCGCAACTCCTTGTATGATGTCGATGCTTTTGGACTTAGGTGTCGGCTGCCCAAGACAAATAGCATCGTTCACTTCAGCAATAAAGGTATCATTTATTGCCTGCAACATCTCAGTGGGGTCAGCGTCAAACTCGTATATTCGCTCCTTGTCGCTGATCCTTCTCATGGCAATAAAGACATCAGTGAAACTCGTGATGGGACTATCCTGCAACTGCTGTCTAGCCTGAACAGTTTCTGCCGCTGTAGGTCTGAAGCACACAGGAGACACAAAGATGAGCCAATCAAACAAGCGATTGCCCTGGTCCAGCTGTGCAGCAATTCTGGCTGCAAATGGTGGCTGAAGAGAGCCCAATATGCTAAACAGGGTTTGTGCTGGTATCTAGAAAAGAAGGAACACATTTTAGCTCTTCAAGGCTTGGGTATGTAGTAATATTTTATAACTTTAAAGAATAGTGCTCTCCAACAGCAAATAGTATTTCTTAACCTTAAATATAGGAAAAGTAGTTTGTAGACAGTGTTTTTCCCTGCATTTGAAATGTGAGCGGTAACGTGTTGTTTCATCTTCTCAGGACAACAAATACATACGGGCATTTAGTGCAACAACACGGGGGATAATTTTAACACAGATATCTCGGAAAGCAATGAAAAGGTGTGTAGTTAGAAGTTATCTCTCTATCATTGATGCATGCAAACTGGAATGTGGACTTCTCTCCGGTGAACATCTGACACAGCAACTGAGCATCTCCTGAACCAGTGTCTTCATCAGATTTGAGAAGCTTGCTCACCAATCCAAAGATCTCTGATGACACGACGTATGCCATTTTATGCATGGATAAAAACTTGGGGAGTCCAGAGGACATACGTTTTCCGATTCGAGCAGTTCCCCAGTCGAAATCAGCTACCAAAGCGTCAACGGGTTGAGCAGCGCACTCTTCATCCGCTTGTTATTTGCCAGTAGTTTGTGGTCCAGCCAAAATGGTGAACAGATTAAGTGGGAAGGTATGCCCCACTGACTTTGCCGTACTTGCTGTCGATGCCACAAAGGCTGTCGTGCTAAGCAGACAGACAATCAGGTAACCCAGGCTGGAACTTATCGACACTGCCATCTTCTTCACAAATGCCAAGACAGGAGGATCAAGCAAGTCCTCAAAAGGATCAGGCAATTCTATAAGTCGTTTGTGTAGGTTCGACCAAGCAGTCTTTTGTTGTTTCTTGATTTTTGTGCTCAGAACTCATGGCAAGAAATCTGCAATTGAACACAATGTTGATGTTAGCGTCAAGCGTTAGGAACCTGTTTAAGAATTCCTCCAAAAGCACAAGGTATTTAAACATATGAGCGTCCTGTGTATTTCTTCATGCATTCCAGGAGAAAGAAATTTTAAATGCTCATTTTCTTCAGCAGGAATCAGAATATCTAAGCCAGGATATTCCAATGGTCATAATGGGTATGTGAACATGACATATATCTAAAATACGAGGAAAATTGTAAGCACTAGAGAAACATGTTTTGGTAAATTTGAGGTCTATTTTGTCTCTTGGTGGAAGCAGTTTGCATTGTACAGTGTGTCATTTATGCATTGTAGCCAATAATTAGACATTAGGACAGTTGCAAGACAAAGTAACTCTAATGCCCCATGTATAAGCAGGATTCTGCAGGCAGGGGAAATCTTAATGTTATAATTAGTTTTGATGTCCCCATGTGAAGAATAATGGATCTTAGGAACACAGTCAGAGTTCAATATAATATTCTTACCTGTGGAATACTTTTGTGAAGTCTGTTCCATATACTAGTGAATGAATGAATTAAAACATAGATGGATGCATGATAACAAAAAGAATCCGTCAATGAATCCGTAAATGCATTGAGAAGCTAACAAATGAATCCATGCATAGATCTACAAACGTCACAACGCTTGCCTTTAAAGTAGGGCACACCAATCCAAGGTTTGAAATGACTGAAAGTATGAGAAAGAGCCACCTTACTCTATCTTTATAAAATATGGGAAAAAGACATTCAAAAATATAGATTTATTTCGTTTAACGTCTCCATGTCATCATCCCTATCAGCAAACTGAAATAAATGAGTACAGGTGTACACTTACTGGACAAAAGTATTTGAACTGTCATCAAAAATGGCGGCCAACAGCGGCAATAGGCCCAACCAAAACATTTCTTCATAACAATGGCTTAAAGTCATGCGGCCATTTTCACAGGAAATTTCGGTGGGAAAATGTTTGTCATTTCACAGTGTTTTGATTAAAAGTAAAAGTAAATAATTATTCCTCAGATCGGTTAAAATAATCCCACAAAATGGTGCCTCCAAATATTTTGCAAGAAAGCTTTTACAGTGGGTATCAAAAATCCATATAATGTACCATATTTTGAAGAACGAATAGGGATGTCATGGAAAACGACAACATCAATCAAGGAACATAAGTATTTTATTTCTAAATTTTAATGGTTAAGAAGCAAAATTAAACTAACTAAAATTCAGTTAGTTAAATTGTTGGGATTAATGATAATGTTAGGAATTTCGTACATTTAATTATGCTAAAGGATTAGTCTATGCTCCCCTTCAGGTTCACAATATTTTAACAAAGACTGTTTCAAAAGTTTGGAGAGTGATATTAACACATTAAAAAATGCAAATTATGAAATCTTAGGGAATGATAAAGGTGCAGGCAAAAATACATGTCACACGATAAAACTGTCATAGATTATGGGATAGAAAGTGCTGGGGTGCTTTGTTCTTGTCAAAATTTTCAATGTTGATGACTTTAACCCATTATTTTCAGACGTACATAGTGCAATTTCAATTAAATTTGGCATGATTAATATCTCAAATGAAAATGAAAATGAAACTCTAAATGAAAGGTGTTTTCTAAAACCAAAAATTTCAGGGATTACAGAGTTAAAACAACTCATAATTTGAATGAAGCAACAAAAATAAAATTCAATGAAAATCTTAATTTTGATAAATTGAAAGAAATGACAAGGGCAATAGATTATCACATTGTAAATGAAGATAAATTAAAAAAATTCTAGTAAATTGATAAATACTATTATTGATTCAATAAACGAGTTAATTAGAAAGAGTGGCTCAAAAACGTTTGGAAGTAAGCAAAAGAGTGGGACTAAAAATAAAAATGATAATGATAAAAAGAAAAAAGATCAAACATGGTTTGCAAGAGGAGTAAAAAATATAAGTTTCTGGGAAAACGTAAAGCATATACAGTATTAAGAAAGCTGATTCTAGAAATAGGTCTACTATGATTAAAGGAAACAAGAGTATAAAAAAGTAACTAATACATTTAAAGTCAGGTATAATAAAAATCTTAATGAGAAATTATGGAATTTAAGTGCCAAAATGCTAAACAATTCTGGACAATAATTAAAAATAATAAGAAAGAATCATTAAAAGATGTATCTTCTTATTCCTTGTTTCAACATTTCAAAAAAATTGAGTAAAGAAGATGAAGAAGCAATTCTGCCTGCAACAGATACATCTGAAGAGTATCTGGACCTAAATATGAGTATAACTAAAGATGAAGTAGAAAAAATAATTGAAAATTTTAAGAATAAGTGTCATAAAGTTGAGCAAAAGAAAAACACACCCAGATAAACCTGAATTAGGCTCATATCAATTCGACTTTGCATGTAAATAAAAATACTACCATATGTTTCAATGCATATATATAAAGGCAATAACAAAAAGTCTTTGTTCATTTTAACACAATCATTGTTAGTAAGCATAAAGCAAGTTTATAAATCGGTTTAGTAAACACAATGCAGCGAATTCTCACGACATTCACCCCCCGTTAAAAAGTTAACCATCATCTTCAAAACCATATCTCTGAGATTTCTTTCTGATACAAGTTGAACAACATAGAGGCTAAGCGGTTTCTGCCGTAACTCTCGCAACATTCTCTGTTGTTTGCGCAACAGGAATTTCAACAGAATTCCTTTGGTTAATTTCAGTGACTGTGCTCTCCCTAGACAGTTCTGTGTTAGTTCCATCCCCTGCGTTATCTGTACCTAAAGGAAGTCTAGGGCAAGAAGCAAGATCAATGAGGGAAACTGATGACTCGTGACCATCATTATAACAAATGTGAGCAAACGTGGGGTTTAAATAAGTCAATTCATCCTCTTCCACCAAGTCTTCATGTGTGCTTGCATGTACAAATTTTCTCAGGAGAACTGGACCTGGTGACATACATGAAGGTAACAATAATTTCTGGTTGGATTTTCTTGGAAAGCTGAAGAATCTATTATGTGGGGTGGTATTGGTTGAAGTCGAAAGTAGAGATCGGACAGAATGGAGTGCATCTGGCAAAACGCTTTCCCATTGTACGACAGGAAGCTTAGTGAGGCTAGAGTGAGTCTTACTGCTTTCCACACAAAACCATTATACCGTTCTACTTGCGAGTTACCAGTGGGATTATTCGGAGTGCTGTGACTGCTTGTGATACCTCTGCGTCTAAGATAATTGGTCAGGTCTGAAGACATAAACAAAGAACTGTGGTCCGAATGTATGAATTCAGGCATCCCACAGAAGGAAAACACTTTTTCTAAGCATGCTAGAACAGTCTCTGTGGAAATATTTGAGCAGGGAATTGCAAACAGGAAACGAGAGTATTCATTGATTACTGTAAGAAAGTACTTATTCCTCTATGAAGAGGGTAAAGGTCCCTTGAAATCTATGCTAATTCGTTCCATAGGAAGTGTTGCTTTTATCAGCTTATTGTTCTGACTCTGATAAAAATTGGGTTTCAGCTCAGCACAAATCTGGCAATGGGTTTCATCTATCATAAAAAGATGTCTTAATCTCCTGTAAAACTAAATCAAAATTCCACTGCTTTCTTCTTTTTTTTTGCTTCTCTGCTTGTTACGAATCTCGATTTGTATTTAATTTTCTTGTCATTTTCTTGCTGCATGTAAGTTTTGCTGTTATTTGCTATAATTGATATTGTTGATTCTGGGAGTCACTTAATTAATGTTAACTAGCTTAATGTAATCGTGAGTCTAACGATTTAAATTGATTTGACGTACCCTGGCTGAGGTTGTGTTTTAAATATTGAAATTTTGATGATGATGATGATGGCAAAAAATTATGTGGTTCTTATAAAAGAGAATGTAGAGATGTAACAGCACAAGTTTAACGATAAGACTAGTTAAAGCTTCCAGACTATATTGTAAGTATTGTATTCTCGAATATCGGGAGCAGGAAAGGTGTTCCTCAAGATTTAGGTAAAAAACCAACCATCATGATAGACGTCTAATATTCCTTCATATTTTTATAAGAAAAAGATTTAAATATATTTTATACAGTAGAAGATTATCATGTTATTTTTGGAAGAAGAAAGTATACCCAGTATAACAAGTTAAAGAGTTCCCCATGTTGAAACATCATGTCATTTTGAAGGAACTATTTTTTGCCAGAAAATGCAATTTCTTGACAAATTGCTTCACAAAAGCTTGATGAGGACTGGCTGCCCACCCGTCTGTCTACACAAGAAGATAAGGCACAATTGTAACATACCTCCGCCCAGATGAAAACGACCCCTTTGTAACAATTAACTTGAAAGATTTACTTATGCATTCACCATAAAACCATAAATATGCATTACTAAATTAGCTACATCATACAATTTACTCAAATATACCCATTTTGCTAAATTGGGTAATGTCAATTTATCAAACTGCATTCAGCATTCGCCATCCAACCATAACGAAAATAAGACTAAAATGTGATTGTTATAAGGTGAAAAGAATGAAATGATCTTTATTCATTTGCTAACTACATGAAAAAACAGAAAAAGATTTCAATTAATTCAATTTGAATCTTAAGCCTTGGGAGTATTTGTATTTTTTCACTATTTGTGTGCAGATCATAATGAAAATACCCTAACTAATCCATAGGTACATTTAAGCAACATGAAAAGAAAAAAGAAAAATGGACAACATAAATTAAACAATAGAACAGTCAAGAGGTGAAACTCAGCAGGATTAAGGTTACTCTTTCTTACAATGATAAATTGATGAATTACTGGTAGTTGCTCTTACAACTTCGACAATACCAGTACTTACTATTCGGCTTCTTTGATATTTGAACACAACCACAATGGAACCATGCAAGGTACCTCTCACATGCGATGCTTTCTAGTCTTTTGTGTAGAGACTTAGTGGAACCTGAGCAAACCCATTTGCATTTCCATTTCATTTCAACTATCTTAATGGCACTGCTCCAAGCATTTGCTGAGAAATATCGTTTTTTGCGATGTAGTTGGACAAAATCTTCATCTTTTATTAAATCAGTTATTTTGTCCACATTCGTCTGTATCTTTTCATCAATGAATGCACCATCAAGAACTTTCTTTGCCACTTATGGGCTTGACAAAGCATTCCAGGATACTCTTCCTCTTTCACTGGCCATAGCTTGGACAATGGGATGATTCCTTTGCTACATTTTACCTTTTAAAACTGAAAATAAATGCTTAACTGGCTGCAGTTGTAACAAGAATTTAATGAAGAGAAGAATGTAAAATAAAGCAGGAACACAATGAGTCGCAAACAAGACTATGCATTCATAATATGGTCCAAATGTGGTACTGATATTTCGCCTTGCTTAGCCTTGTTTTTGCATCTACGTGTCCCTATTTCATTTCCTTTTACCTTTTTTACTATTGGTAATCCAATAAAAGTTAAGTCAGCACCTTTTGGCCTGCCTTGTTTCAACACCTTTGTTGGCATTTTTGTATTATCACTCTGGGTCTTGTTACTAACAGTTTTTTTCACTGAAACAATCTTTGGACTTTGATACACCTTGTATATTACTCTTGACTCGCTCATTATTGCACGTTATATCATTACTCTGGGCTCTATCAGTAACTTCTTTACTTTACTGCAACAAAACTCTTGCAGAACATTACTTTCTCGTTGGTTGACTGCCTCCAGATTAATGTCAGCTTAAGTACACATTTCAAGGTTAGATCTTTGATGTAAGGTTTTGCCATTCACTAAGTTATCTATTCTATTATAATTCTTTGGATTTTACAATGGAATTAGAACAATCAGAATCTCCTGTTTGCCATGAATGAAGAAATGACTCCATTTGCGCCATTCTAGCAGTGAATATCTTCATTCCGCCCTCAGATGTCACAGAAGCAAGTGGTTGAGCTGTTGGTTGTGTTTGCATCACTGAAATTCCATAACCATCATTGTCTGCTTCGGTACCTTGATTGACGTTAGTTAACAATTCTTCACAAAAATCAATGGTCCAGCAATCTGCAACCACGGGTTTGTGGTATTTTGATATACATAACGAAGAGGACTTTGAATACATGGCAACAAGGAAGACCTATCCTTTTCATGAAGTTGCAGGCACACTCATCTGTAGATGATATCTACTGAGAATTCTTCGACCCAGATACTAGAAACTTATTTCTGGCAAGGTGTCTCTTACATTGACCTTAGCGGATAACTCTGCTTGTTTCTTAATGATTTTGAAAGCATATGAATTCTCACAGTCTGCATATTTCTTTAATTCGTCACTCGGAAATGGGAGATAGGTTGAACATCAAGAAAGTGACATAGACAGCTATGATTTCTTTCATTTCTTAGGTAGCTAAGAACAACAAAAACATCTTGGAATCACTGCATCAAGCTTCTATATTTTGTGCAGACACTCTTATAGTATATCAGCTAGTTGTCAGAATTGTGCATTTTATGAAGCAAGCATGAAAATTGGCATACCTACCCAGTTTGATACGCGGAAGATGATGGGATACAGACCCCAATCGAAAAATGCCCCCAGATGCTATTTTTAGACTGGGGTACTTGGTACCATACCTCTACAAGGGTTTCTACCATAACAATGTTGGGAATAACGATACTGACATGAAACTTGGCAAGAATGTACAGTTTGATACGCTGAAAAAGATAGGATGCAAACCCCTCCTGAAAAGTGCCCCCTTCTTCTATTTTTAGACTGGGGTACTCGGTACCATACCTCTACAAGCGTTTCTATTGTAACTATGTTGGGAATTAAGATATTGCAATAAAACTTTGCAATCATACACAGTTTGATAAGTTGAAAAAGATAGTATGCAGACCCCTCAGGAAAAATGCCCCCTTATTCTATTTTTAGACTGGGGGACTCGGTACCATACCTCTACAAGCGTGTCAATTGTAACTATGTTGGGAATTAAGATATTGCAATAAAACTTGGCAATCATACACAGTTTGATAAGTTGAAAAAGATAGTATGCAGACCCCTCCGGAAAAATGCCCCCTTATTCTATTTTTAGACTGGGGGACTCTGTACCATACCTCTACAAGCGTTTCTATTGTAACTATGTTGGGAATTAAGACATTGCAATAAAACTTGGCAAGTATACACAGTTTGATAAGCTGAAAAAGATAGGATGCAGACCCCTCCGGAAAATGCCCCCTTATTCTATTTTTAGACTGGGGTACTCGGTACCATACCTCTACAAGCGTGTCAATTGTAACTATGTTGGGTATTAAGATATTGCAATGAAACTTGGCAAGTATACACAGTTTGATGCGCTGAAAAACATAGGATGCAGACCCCTTCGGAAAAATGACCCTTCATTCTATTTTTAGACTTGGGATTTTTTTAATGAGATAATAATTAATAATCAAAAAAGAAATAATGGCCTAGTACCAGCCCGCACTAAAGGCCTTGCAACGCATTTCATCTATACAGTATGGTGTATAAAAACTGATGCAATGTTGTATATCATAATGAATATATATTGAACAATACCAGCCCCCTTCAAACCGTACTCAGCATCTAATCTCCCTTAAAGAGAATTTAGGAGGGATAACTTCTATGCTCCGGCACCCTGTGTTCTCGCCTCAAAGAACACGGTCTGAGGAGATTGGTCTTTATGAGAGTCAGTGTATACTATAGAGGTCATGTATGCTGAAAGCTTTTTAAATTTGCACAGAGTTCATATAC
>JACTAT010000045.1:839057-904451 GCA_014526335.1 Chrysaora quinquecirrha | reverse complement strand
ATCCCAGTCAAGGCAATTATAGCAATTGTGGTAGCCCACTTGTGATGAACAGTTATAATTGAAACGTTTTGAGAGTGGTATGGAACCGAGTCTCCTAGTCTCAAAATAGAACTGGGGACACTTTTTCAAAGGGGGTCTGCATCCTATCTTTATTAGCGTATCAAACAGTGCATTCTTGCCAAGTTTCTTTGCAATATCGTAGTTTCCAACATAGTTACCATAGAAACACTTGTAGAGGTATGGTACCGAGTACCCCAGTCTAAAAATAGAATAAGGGGGCATTTTCCGGAGGGGTCTGCATCCTATATTTTCAGCTTATCAAACTGTGTATACTTGCCAAGTTTCATTGCAATATCTTAATTCCCAACATAGTTACAATAGAAACGCTTGTAGAGGTATGGTACGGAGTACCCCAGTCTAAAAATAGAATAAGGGGGCACGTTTCCGGAGGGGTCTGCATCCTATCTTTTTCAGCTTATCAAACTGTGTATACTTGCCAAGTTTTATTGCAATATCTTAATTCCCAACATAGTTACAATAGAAACGCTTGTAGAGGTATGGTACCGAGTACGCCAGTCTAAAAATAGAATAAGGGGGCACTTTTCCGGAGGGGTCTGCATGCTGTCTTTTTCAGCGTATCAAACTGTGCATTCTTGCCAAGTTTCATGTCAGTATCGTTATTCCCAACATTGTTATGGTAGAAACCCTTGTAGAGGTATGGTACCGAGTACCCCAGTCTAAAAATAGCATCTGGGGGCATTTTTCGATTGGGGTCTGTATCCCATCATCTTCAGCGTATCAAACTGGGTAGGTATGCCAATTTTCATGCTTGCTTCATAAAAAGCACAATTGCCAACGATTTCACAGTTAAGCCATTGCACTATTAATTTTGAAGTTCATACACTCTAATCGATTGTTTGTGGTCTCTCCCAAATTAAAAGCAGCGCCTTCAAAACATGAAACCCATTGCTCTGATTATATGCCAGTTTTCATTATAATAGCAAATCACTGAGTTTATTTTTGTGTCCTTCTACATGCGAAAATATTTTTCATATTTGGTCAAAGGTTTGTAAGTAAATAATTTTTTAGGATATCTCAAGACACTTTGTCCTTTCATCTGACGTAATACCCCTATTTCCATTCTTATCTCTTGTCTGAATGACCTCAGTACATGGTAAAGATATATTTGCATTGATGCCTGTGAAAAGCTTCTTTCTAATATGTTTCTAATCTTCTTTATGATAATTGTTGCTACTGTTCGAGATGCAGAAACTTTTTCATTAATGGCAGAGCTTTGTGGAAAATGGCTTTCAAATCAATATCTCCATCAAATGTGGGCTTCATTATAGCAATGTTAAGGCAGTGAATTTAAATTCAAACTCAAATTCATGTAATTCAGCAACAGATACTTGATTACAAGTATAAAAATAATTGTTTAAAATTCACTAATGAAAATACAGTATTTAATTTAAAAATGACAATTTGTTATGTTGCTCAGGACACTGAGATAATTGAAACAGTTCGCGGCTCAGCTCCCTGTTAAAATTTTTGATAAGGGCAGTTATTTAAATGAAAATTCATTTTTAAAGCTGTATATGATATTGAATCACAGGAAGCCCATTCTAAGGTGTAGTGAACTGAAATCTTTTCTTCTTTGAGTGTGAACAAGATTAATATTTTTAGATAGAGCACAGGGAAACTAGGGAAAGAAAAGTGCTAATGGCCATATCAATATATAAGAAAAGACAAGGAGTGCAAGTGGCAAAGTGCTCAAAGCTCTGTTTCCAGCTGTGAGAAAGAAATTTGTGAAATGGGCTGAAAGTTTTCTTCAGTTTTGTGCTGATAAAAGGTTGCTTTTTCTAAATAAACCTACCATGTATGTAGAATGAGGCATGGGCTTTGATTTGTGATACTTTTCTAAAAGGTTCTGACACTCAGAGCTGGAAACAGAGCGAGAACAAAACTTTTGGTCTCACAGCGGGCCTAAAAACTTGCACTCCTTGTCTTTTCTTATATATTGATATGGTCATTAGCACTTTTCTCTCCCTAGTTTCCCTGTGCTCTCTCGAAAAATATTAATTTTGTTCACGCTCAAAGAAGAAAAGATTTCAGTTCACTACACTTTAGAATGGGCTTCCTGTGATTGAATTTGAAAAGGTTTACAACATGAACAAAACAAGAAATATAACAGCAATGGGGAGGAGATAGAGAAAAAAAGGTTAGGATAAGAGAAAATGGTCGAAAATAAAAAAGAAAGACATGGGGGAATTGAATGCTATTGTATAGGCAGATTACCTAATAAAGGTATTTTGATTCATAGTTTTGGTGAATTATTTAGTAAATGATTTCGAAAATACTTGCAAAACAGAGTTTTGTTTGATTTTTCTCTTATGTGGTAGGGTATATCGTTCCATATCTTTATTCCATTATAAGTAAGAAATCTCTTTTTATAGTTTGTTCTTACATTTGGAATAGCTAATTTTTTGTTTGTAGCCTGGCGTGTCTTATGATCATGTTGGGAACATAAAGCTTGACCACCGTTGTTGATATCATACATGAGCTTAGCACACTGGAGACTAAAACTATCTTGAAAATTTTATATTTCTAGTTGACTGAAAATGGTATCACGCTGGTTGAGCTTTTTTCAAAGTTTATTACTCTTAAAGCTTTGGTTAGATTTTGCTGTATAGGCTTAGTAACGGTTTTGACTTCACAACCCCAATTAATCAATCCCTAGTTAATATGGGGGGGGCAATAAAAGAAAAGTACAGATTATGAAGGATTGAATGGGCACAAATAGCTGGCAAGATAGCTGGCAATTTATATAAACTTTTAGCATCCTTTCAGTTAAATATGATTTTAACCAATTTAGTGCTATGCCTCTTATTCCATAATATTCTAGTTAATAGATTAAGATGTTATGGTCAACAGTATCAAATGCTTTTGCTAGAGCTAAAAAAATACAGCATGAGAATTTTTTGTCTTAAATAGAGTTTATAAGCTGATTATAGAGATCTAAGATAGCCAGCGACTTTGACTTATTTTTTTGGAAGCCAAATTGGTGTTCATAGGTAACATTGTGTTTCTCAAGAAAATTAGTAAGTCTACAATGCATTAGTTTTTCAAATATTTTATCAAAGATAGGGAGAAGAGATATTGGACGGTAATTAGTCATGCCATCTTTTGATTTCCCTTTATGAATTGGAATTACCTTAGCAAACTTTAGCATGGATGGATAATATCCAGATTTGAATGACTCATTTATCAGATTAGTGATAGGGTTGGTTGAGACATCACTAACACATTTGATCAGTTTGACTGGGATGTCATAGGCATCTGGTGCTCTTGCTTCCTTTAGATTTAACAATTGACTGTTTACTTCCAATGGTGTTGCAGGCACAAGGAAAAAAGAATCACTGTTTGCATTATTTAAGTAATCAGTAAAATGTTTATTTGATGTTCCTAGTTTATCTACCAGATTTTGTGCAATATTAGCAAAAACACTGTTAAAGTATTAGCTACCTGTTTTGGGTCTGATATTGTTTTTCCGCCTACTTTAATCTTAAAATCTTGTGAGTTTTTTTACTCTTTCTACTGAGAAGGTTGTTTATTGCGACCCCAATTTTTTTAAAATTATTTTTGTAGTTTTTGAAGTATGATAAATGATACTGTTGTTTACTATATCTAATGACCCGGTTTAGCATATTTATGTGTTTTTTTATAGCTTTGGTACAAGAAATTGTCCTTAGTTTTTAAAAATTGTTCTATAATTTATTTTTTGACGATATAGATTTTAATATTCCATTTGTTATCCAAGGTTTCAATTCTTGCTTTTGTTGTCATTTGGTTTCTGGCTTTGAGAGATGCTTGTTAATGATATCTAGTACTTTTGATTGAAAGTTCAAATTTGTGTCAAAATCTAAATTATTGAACTCTTCAATGTAATTTTTGAGATTGAAGGCATGATAATCCCTTGTAACAGCTTTGTCTTGGTTTTTAATTTTTTCACTAGCGACGAAAGTAAAATTGGCTAAATGATCTGATATAATATCGATAAGATTACCACTACACTCCCCTTCCAAAAGTATCCGGACGATTGAACAAAATGGCCGCCAACGGCGGTCAAGGGGCCTAAGAGCAAATATTTTTACGACAATGTACAGAAGCCCCATAGACTTTTCATGAATGAAATTGGGCATGAAAATGATCGCCATTTCACGGGCTTTCATCCTAAATGAAAACTTAAAGTTTATTTTATTGTTTTTATGAAAAAATTCAGGAAAACTTCGAAGCAGTACCTGCTCAAAAACGGCAAAAAAATTTTCAGAGTTGTTTTCTTAAATAGCGATAAATATCACGATGTTTCAGCACATGCATGATGAATTTGATATTTTTCAAAGTAGAAAGGGTTATATTTTATTGTTATGATAAAATTTTTTGTAAAGAAAGATTTTCCGTGAAAATTTCATGGGGGTAAAACCTTGAGTATGACTCCCATTGAGCGATTTTAGAATCATGTTTTTAATACAGAAATTTGTTTGGTCATGTTATGGTGTTGGACATCGAAGATAAGCACAAATTTTCACAAAATCTCGAAAACTAAATTAAATTTTTGATGTTTCCTTAATTTTAAAAGCCAATGGACACTTCGTAAATGAAAAAATTTAAGTTTACAAAAAGCTACCTCTTTTTAGCATATGAAAATTCCACTCACCTTGACTAATGTCAGGCCTTTACCCCTTGAAATTTTCACGGAAATTATTTCTTTACAAAAAATTTTATCATAACAATAAAATATAACCCTTTCTGCTTTGAAAAATATCAAATTCATCATGCATGTGTTGAAACATCGTAATATTTATCGCTATTTTAGAAAACAACTCTGAAAATTTTTTTGCCTTTTTTGAGCAGGTACTGCTTCGAAGTTTTCCTGAATTTTTTCATAAAAACAATAAAATAAACTTTAAGTTTTCATTTAGGATGAAAGCCCGTGAAATGGCGATCATTTTCATGCCCAATTTCATTCATGAAAAGTCTGTGGGGCTTCTGTACATTGTTGTAAAAATTTTTGCTCTTAGGCCCCTTGACCGCCTTTGGCGGCCATTTTGTTCAATCGTCCGGATACTTTCGGAAGGGGAGTGTAGTAGTTTTATATTCGAGAGAGTTTATAAAAATATTATCACTTAAGCTAGGCAGGAAGAGGCATTCAATCGGGTAGGGTGAGCAATGAAAGGTTTATAAAAATTGGCTAGCATTAGATTTATAAACGATTCTACATTGGGAATTTTATCATGCTTTAGTAGATTTAAATTGAAGTCTCCAGCCAAGAGAACTCTTTTATTTTCACGGTTAATTTTATTAAGAACTGTGTGTATATATTCTAGATAAGGTGTAACATTTTTCCTAGGGTGGTTATATATTACTCCTATTAACATATTCTTGCCACTTATGATTTGCATTTCAAGCAACAGGGCTTCAAATTCACAGTCAGATTTAAACGTAGCATTGTAAGGAGAATTGTGTGTTGTTTTTTATCTATCTATCTATGTAGCATTCTCGTCGTTAGTTCAAAGGTTGTCTATCATCATGGATCTCCACTGATTTCTGTTCTGTGCTTTTTACTTTCAATTGACCATATTCTTTTGAAATTGCATCATATGTTTTTACATATGTTTGAATATTTGATTTCATTTTAATTGTAGGATATGTTGAAAGGCCCATGGAAAGATCGGGGCAAATTGCTAAACAGGCCAAGTCACTGGAGGTCTAGGAATCATTGCTAAATATGGCCGACGTTGTGGGAAAGATAGATGTGAATAAACATCAACGGGACATTATAGATAATCTTGTCGACAGAGTGATGGAGCAAGAGATGGAGGGAACAAAAACCAAGAAGAAGAAAGAAATCGTAAAACCTGATGCCTTCAATACAAAGGTAAAAATAGATTCCAAGCTATTAAAAAAGGAAACCGAAAAGGGGAGGAGGGTATAATCCCTTATGCATGGGTTTCGTGGCAAAGAAACCACAGAATATGAAGGAGATGAGACACAGATTTAAGGAAATGGAAGATGATAATGATGATGAGGATGACGTTGAGAATCATGAAGATGATGGCAAGTTGAACAAAAAAGAAGAGGTTGTTAATACTACTAATGCTGCTGTAGCGAATTCAGCAGATGATGTGAAAACAAAGGAGATAAGAAAGAACAAGAGAAAAACTATTTCTATGACTGATGCAGATTTTTTAGCGTTTAAGAAATTCAAAAAAATGTAAAGTAACAATAAAGACAAGAGAATAATTATTTTATATACTTTTATATATATAGATATATATTTTACACAGGTATGTTGTATTTTTTGTAAATAAGAAATCAATTCAGGAAAGGGCATTATGAAATTCTTTAGAAGAGCAGGCTTATTTGGAAATGCTTTAGATGAAGGGGAAAAATTACGTCAATTGGCTAAGCAAGAAATGAATAAGAAACGTTCTTTGCAAGAAGGTGGGAAAAAATATAGAAGAAAAAAGCATAGCTCTAACTATTCAGATCATTATGCCCATGGAATGCATGATGCTCTTGATAACAGATTATATGAAGCATCTCAGGACTGCTAGACATTTAGCTGCTATTCCTCAATCACTTTCCCCATCCAGAAGAGTCACAGTTGTAAAACCTGATGCTCGAATTTTCTATCGACATTGAATTTATATTAAAATAAATAAATGAATTAAAGAGAACGGAAGGGAACGCTACAATCAGTTACAGTTTGAACGTTTTCAGAATTGCAAAAATGCATATATTAGACATTAAGGTTGAATCTGTTGGTGAAGCTCATGAAATAAATAATTTACTTCTTCAAAGAACTAGTAGACATCAAGTGTTAGAAATAGAATTGATAGCAAGTTCATTCTGTCTTGGTAACAAAGCAATTTCAGTTATTACAACAGATGATCAACAAATTCTTTCGGATACAATAAGCAGTGCTGTTATATGGATCAAGCAAGCATTGGAACGGCTGTCTGAAAAAAATTTTTGACAGTGTTGAATTGATTAAATTAGCTGCACTAATGAAAAAAAAAAAACGAATATGTCTGCAAGTTGGAAAAATGAATGACTGTTGACACTGAGAGATTATAAATGATATTTAAAAATAATTTTGTAGTAAAAACTTATAACCGAAAGTATATAAAGAGAAGAAACAGATGACTTATTTATTTATGTCCCACACCTTCTGAATAGCATTGTACTACTCTGCTGCGAATAAGGATGATTAAAACCGAAGAACAGAAGACACCTTAATTTGTGTTGAGTTAACTTTTCATGAATTAATTTGTGTTGAGAATCGTTCTGAATTTCATTTGCTTGCATCCAACTCTTTTCGTATCTATATATACATATATATATATACTAATTTAATTACCCGTCAACTGTCAATCAATCACATTTTAAAATAACGTATCATATTTCCCATTAAGATAAAAGAAAAGCTCATTATGCTTTTGTTGTTTTCTTTTTCATCTACGTATTAGTGTCACCATTCTTTGATGACATTTACCATAAGGACTATGATTTGAAGCTGGAACTCTAAGTTTACATTTTCTCTTTATGCTGCACAGCATCTTTCGAAAGGGGCTACTGTCATTTAAATTTCCTATTCTTTTTACAGAGTTTTAACAGGTTTTAAAAATTCACTCAATCTTTGCATAGGTGATACAGGGCCGGCAACAATTGGTCTGCCTTTTAAATCCTTGGGTGGTAACATGGTGATATAATCTTGATTACATGACATAATTTGACGAATAATCTCTTTACTTTTGTGTAATTTTGGCAAGACGTAAAAATTTCCTGTTTTCCGTCCGAAATCTGTGATAAATTTTTCTTCTTTTTTGTGAGATTATCTTCAAACTTATGAACCAGTTTATTGAGATTTTTAAACACATTTTTCTCTTCATTTGCAGAGACTTTGTTGTAATTGTCAGTATTAAGATAACCTTCTAAAATTAATGTATTCTTTAAAAAACTTTATTCGTTAAAACAAAATTTCTGGTTTTGTCTGCTTGTTTTATGATGAAGGTATTATCTTTGTAAGCTCCTCCAGTGTGAGTCTTTCTTCAGTTCTAAGGTTGCCTTTTGTGTTAATTTTTTGAGGTTGCAAGTTTTCTATTAGATTAAATATATTGTTGATATCTTGATTCTGTGTAAAGATTTGTCTGTTTGATTTATTTCTGTGAAGTGAAGTATCATTATCTTTTTTTTCAAAAAACACATTGTGAATTTGGATTCTACGTGAAAACTCTTTTAGATTACTTTTAAATTGTGTTTTAGATTTGGCTGTGTGAATGGAGTGAATGTAGGACATTTATTTAATAGTGAGATGTGCCGTGTAGCCAAGGTGAATGAGGAAAGGTTGATGATTTTAGCGGTATTAGAAACATATTGGTCAAGCATATTGGTTGTTGAAGTTATTTGACTGCATTTGTGCTCTTGGGAAAGGTTGCATTTCATGTTGCTGTGGCCGTTGAAAACTTTGACTCATGTTAAACATAGGTGGCGGTGCATTAAGGAAACAGTTGTTTTGGTGTGTAGGAGTGCTTTGGGAGATAGCTTTAATAAAAGACTTACCATTGTTAGCATTATGATTGCGAGGCTTTTTGGGTTTCGTGTTGGTATTAGGCATAGCTTTCACTAAATTTTCTTTTTCGAAAATTGCTTTGTTTTCTTTAATTCTCTTTTCCCATTTGGAAATTACTGGGCCTTAGTCTTCTTTTGCCTTTATCTCCCATGTACCTTTCTATTCTTTAAAGACTTCAATGATGAATGATGAATGAAAATTTGACTTCATCATTCTCAATTTTAAACTGAGGTTTAACTAAGTCTGTAGAAGTCAAATCGAATTGGCTTAACCTCATGACACCTTAACTCCAAACTGGAGAGTGGAATATCTTCATGCGGACTAACCAGAAAATTATCTTGTATGTAAAATCCTATCCACCTCCCTGTCGATTATGGTTGAGCCACTCAAAGCGATATCCGTCAATATTTAGAAGTTCTCGAGAATATGTCAGGTCTATTTTTGTTTCATTGAGGGCAAGCAGATGAATCCCTCTTTCATACAAAAGCAGTTTGATTTCCTCTTGGTGGGCAGGGAGACTGTTTACATTTAGCAATGCTATCACCATGCCCTTTCGAAATCCCAGCTTCCGACCTGCTGGTGCAGCTGTTTCAGAGGTCGCATTTGGATTTATTTCTAATGAAAGGGGCCTGGCAATGGCATCACCAGAAGTTTGCTGTACTCTGGAGTTACCAAGTCAATGGGTAGTAGACCATAATTTATAAAAAGTGAAACAACCTGAAACGACCTGAAACGAGCTGTCAATGTTGGAATCGAGGCTGAAACGACCTGAAATGACCTACTTTCTTAGCAAAGAAGTGTTAAGGTCAAGGGAGTTGTATTGTACTTTACGCATTGTCGCATTCTTTTCTCATCACAATAGGAACACGTGTCAGTATCAAAGCGGCCATCCCTCTGGGAAGGTATTGTTGTCCTTAGAAAAAAAAAGAAAATTAATAAACTGGGTTTTTTGAAAAAATTTCAGAAAATATAAGCGGGGGTCCGCTAATTTGGGACCTTAGAGTGACCAGTTTGAACAAATTAGTCTTTAACTTTCTTTTCGAGGTTGTCCTTCTTAATTGGTTGTCTAGCTAGCTAGTAAAAATTGACAGCATTCTATAAATTCTACTGTAAACGTGATATGTTTACTAATTCTAATCATTTCTTGACCCTATCATTATATTTTTAACATTTAATGTCCTTTTAATACCCTCGTTAATACCAATACATCTTTTCAACTGATAGCCTTGTTCTCAAGATTAATGAAAATTTTTTCCTACAACAGTTTTGAGCCCAGGCTCAGATTGAGCACCTTCATCTTAGTGTGAAGGGAAATTTTGTAAAAATTTGGCTCAACACTAAAACAAAGATGCTGGATTCGAGTCTGAAGACAAATATCTCAGGAGAGGAAATTTTCAATTTTTTTCATATAAAACGAGTCTCTTGGTGGAAAAGGTGTATCACTTCTTCATTGAGAGTTTTTGCAGATATGTGAGAGTCGTATAGGGGTTCTGGGGAACAGGGGAACATGCCCAAAAACAACTTGGGAAACAGGGATCAAACAGGTATCTGCAGAGGGAAAAAGGGACAATCAGTTTCCTTTCAGGGATCAGGGAACATTCTAAAAGATTAGATAAAACATTGTTCACGTTATTGGCCCAAAGGGAAAAGATGATTTATTACACAGCGATGATATTTTGCAAGAATCTCAGTACTTTGAGGGTCTTCTGGCCCCTAATAAATGTGAATAACTAATTTTGGATAATTTTAGGTGGTGTTTGATGGTTTTAACTCGATCATGGGTCGTTTTGCCTGATTTTGGCTGATTTTGGATCGTTTCGGGTGGTTCAGCGTTTTAGTAAGCATGACAAATTACCATTTCTTGACCCTATCATTATATTTTTAACATTTAATGTCCTTTTAATACCCTCGTTAATACCAATACATCTTTTCAACTGATAGCCTTGTTCTCAAGATTAATGAAAATTTTTTCCTACAACAGTTTTGAGCCCAGGCTCAGATTGAGCACCTTCATCTTAGTGTGAAGGGAAATTTTGTAAAAATTTGGCTCAACACTAAAACAAAGATGCTGGATTCGAGTCTGAAGACGAATATCTCAGGAGAGGAAATTTTCAATTTTTTTCTTATAAAACGAGTCTCTTGGTGGAAAAGGTGTATCACTTCTTCATTGAGAGTTTTTGCAGATATGTGAGAGTCGTATAGGGGTTCTGGGGAACAGGGGAACATGCCCAAAAACAACTTGGGAAACAGGGATCAAACAGGTATCTGCAGAGGGAAAAAGGGACAATCAGTTTCCTTTCAGGGATCAGGGAACATTCTAAAAGATTAGATAAAACATTGTTCACGTTATTGGCCCAAAGGGAAAAGATGATTTATTACACAGCGATGATATTTTGCAAGAATCTCAGTACTTTGAGGGTCTTCTGGCCCCTAATAAATGTGAATAACTAATTTTGGATAATTTTAGGTGGTGTTTGTCGGTTTTAACTCGATCATGGGTCGTTTTGCCTGATTTTGGCTGATTTTGGATCGTTTCGGGTGGTTCGGCGTTTTAGTAAGCATGACAAATTACCGCAGGACAAAAGAATCACTCTGCATGTACTGAAAAGAACATAATAGATGGCCGCCATTAAAAACAAAACTTTTTGAGGCCGATTTTAACTATCTTTTGGTTCTCAAAACATTTAGAAAAATAGCGCATGCACTACCTGGACATTTCTAGGTGGCCCAGGGAAAAAGCCTTTTGTGCACAATTGAACAATGGGCCACAACAAAGGGGCAACCTAATTTGCATTTAAGGAGTTTAGTAATAGAGATTTGAGACTAGAAATGATTTAACCTGACACCCGTGATGCGGGTGAGCCTTTTACCTTGACACTCGCGATGCGGGTAAACATCAGTACCAGTTTAGCCTTGGAAAGACAAGATACCACTCAGCTGCCTTTTGACTTGATACCATTTAACTTGCAGCCTTCTGAACTTTCGCTAGAGTCCGCAGAGGTTGTGGGATGCCATGGGGTGCTAACCTCCCCGGACTCTAGCGAAAGTTCAGAAGGCTGCAAGTTAAATGGTATCAAGTCAAAAGGCAGCTGAGTTTAGTAACCTTAGTAACCTTAGTAAACGCCAAGTTTAGTAACCTTAGGTTGAAATTGTTTGTTAAGTAATTTCAGTAGAAGTAATTTCACTAACGAAAGAAAAAGAATCATTAACCGTGTACTCATTGATGGTATAAGGCCTAAGAATGGAGACAACGAATTTAGCTAGTTTGTAATTATACGTGCCTATGGCTGATAAGATAGGACGAGCAGGGCAGTGGTCTTTGTGAATTTTAGGAAGACCATACAAGATGCCAGGGTTGCTACCAGTTGTAAAGAGAGAGTTGTAAATATCCTGTGAGATGACCTTATCCTTGAGCAGTTTATCCCTGAGAAAGCGAATAAGTTTATTTTCACGTTTAATGCAAAGATCTAAAGCATCAGAGTCAAGCTTTTTAAATTTACTGCAGTCAGAGAGAATGGAATCAACTTTGCTTATATAATCAGATTTATTGAGAATGACCATTCCATTCTCCTTATCAGGCTTGCAGATGACAATATTGGGTTCCTTGGTTAAGTGTTTAAGGCAACGAAACATGTGTGATTACTACATTCACTACCAATGTTGCAAGAATGATAAGACGACAGTGCGATATCCTTAACTTTAGCTTTTATAATTTCAAGTGTAATTTCACAATAGAATTTTTTAAAGGGTGTGAGAAAAGAGCAATAATCTAACTTATTGGAATCTACTCAAAACTGAAGACCTTTGGATAAAACTCGTTTTTCAGTATCATTGAGAGGGTATGAAAAAAAGTTGAAAATGACCTTATCAGGATCTATCAGGTTGGAATATTTGGTTTGTTTAAGGTTTGTTTGGTTTGTTTATTGAACTCTCCCATTAAGAATACGGAAACCGGTGGATTTACAGAAATCAATTAGAGAGTTACCATTAGTGTTAATTAGCTTATCTTCAGTTTTTTGTTTATCCAGCAGCGCGTCAGGATGGTAATTATCATCAGTTGGCAAATATTCATCAACTTCGTCATTCTTAATGAAATCATCCTTTTCACCGGTTCTTGCATTAAAGTCACCGAATAGAAAAACCCACCCCTTGTTTTCATAAATTGTGCACTCATTCTGGAGTGTATCAAAAGAGAGAGACTGGTCAGATTTAACCCAATTAGTAGTGCTAGGTGGCATGTAAAGAAAACAAATATACAAATCTGAATCCCAGTCAAAGGCATCTTTGCTAATGTGGCACGAAACATGAAAGCTGTCATTTTGAATAACTGAACAGGATTTAACAATTGAATTACGCATTAAGAGAGAAATTACCCCCGATGCTCTGCCGCCACAAAAGTTTCCACTACCCGGGAAGTGAAATTCCACAAAATTATTATCGAAATTGAGAGAATCACTTTTGTCACGCCATGTTTCGGAGAAGCAAATTAAATCGTTGTTATCTATCATTTCATACAGATTTCTCACATCAGATGTTTTAATTTTATTCACAGACGAGTTTCGCATCCCATTTATATTCCAGGCACATACCCGGAGGGGCTTTGAAAGAGGCGATTTCGTATTTCTATCCCCCTTTGCATTATTTACCACATGTATAGAATCAGAATAATCCTTTATAACATCATCTAAAATAGAGGCATCTCAGCAAAGATCCTAAAAGTAATCTAAACTGTTTTTTTGTTACGTCATAATAATCAGAATAAGAAAGAATCGAATGGACCCAACACATCTATATTTTATCTTACCATTCACCTTCCAGACAACATCGATTCCCAGCAGTTGTTTTTTGATATTAGCTCTTCAAAAATATTCTTTACTCCCTGTGCCAGATCTTCAAATATCTTTATGTTTTCTGCCGACTTTTTGTTCTTCATGATCTTTGATTTTGTTTTGTGCGAAAAGACACTTGACCAAAATCGGCCTAGACTTGTGGTCGCGCCTCCCAACTTGATGAATTATGTCGATGTCTTCGTTCTTGATCTCATACTGAAAAAGTTCCAATGTCTTTGCTATAAAGTTGCTGAGTTAGTAAGAATTTTAATAGAGTATTTAAATAGGACCATTAAGGATGAAGCTTTATAAGAGAGCGAATTTATTCGGAAGAGTATTGAAAGAAGGTAGTGAACCATTAGCTATGGATAAGCAGTCAATGATGACAAATAAACTGAAACGTGGAGGTAGAAAAAGGAATATTAAGGCTTATAGAAATGCGAGAAAAAAACAAAAACGTCATCATCATCATCATCATCATCATAATTTTTTATGGAGAACATAGTGCTAAATTTTTATCACCATTTCCTGAGACAGCAAGGTGTATGGCATACAATCCTGCTCCACTACCACCTTCTAGAAGAGTTACTATTGTAAAATCGGCTGGAGAAGTTTTTTATAAATATTAAAAAAAGCTTACAAAATTAAGTGATATAAGGGAGATTAGTAGGCTTAGTTAGTCATTCTGCATTCAGAAATTAGGCTGACAAGATGCCAGAAGAGACTAGCTTATTTATACGTGAAATTGATCAAAAAGCTGCTGATGAATTAAAAAGTTCTTTATTGCAAAGAGCTTCAAGAGGGAGAGTTTTGGAAATAAAAAAACTTTCTAGTGAATTTTGTCCTGGAAATTCAGTCATGTTATATACTTACCGATGATGATATAATCTTGAGTGACTCGTCCAGGAGCGTAATAGAGTGGGTAGCTGCTGCTTTGACGCCAGAAGAAATTAGAAACATTGAATATGCCGATAAAAGAGTATACCAAGTCGATGCTATTTCAAATTTTTCTGCAGCTGGAAAAGAGGAGGTGAAAGGTTTAGGTGATGCAGTTGCTTATGGCAGGAAAGTTCTGCATCAGATTCAAGCAGATAATTTTGCAAGAATGAATGAACAATTGAAAAAGTCTTCATAGTTTTTCAACCGTTTGAATTATGAGATTAAAACTCAAAATCTGATACATATTGTCTTTGAATGCTTGACCTTTGCCCTGCCTTTGTTGATTGACACATGTCACGAAAAAGTTTAGATGAGTGACATATGTCATAAAAATTAATATATATATATGTGCTTGTATTGCACGTTTTGTTATTTGCAATGGAGTCATTAAATAGACAAAAGAATTGTTGAGATATTTAAGAGCTAGTAAGCATGTTCGCTTTTCGAAGAGTGACAAAACTGTTTTTATTAATGGAAGTAAAATTGATCATGCAGCTACTTTATTCGGCATGGTTAACTACTTAAATAAGCCACATCTGCAACAAAATCCTCCTATTGGTTTGATCCCTATCACTGAAACTTTAATATCAGAGGGTATGTCAAGTAATTCATTTCCAGAAGCATTAAAACGTCAACTTAGAAAGAAAGAAAGTGAATTAAAAAAAAATTAGTGATAAAAAAAATGAGATAAAAACTCCTAGAAGACCTGATATTAAAGAGCTTTTTAAATCCGGTAAAGTGAATACAGCATATTCATGAAGAAAGAAAGAAAAGACAACAGACACCAGCCAGCACAAGTGAAACGCCGTCTTGTCCAACTCCAAGAACTTCTAGAGCAGATTTGCTGAATAGATTGACTAATACTGAAGAAGAAGAAGGTGATAAAGAAAAATACACAGGTAGCAGGGGCGGATCCAGACTAGTGCGAGTGTAGCTCAAGCACTAGTCAGATCACCAGGGTTTAGTCAACATTTTTCAAATATAATTTTATAATAAAATCTTATTATGATTGAAATTAAAACAATGTGTTAAATTTTCAAATATTGAGATAATGATTTTTTATTTCTGTTCCTCAAGAATTCATGACCTCGTCGCATCAAATTTAATACAACATATACAACCTCCATGACGTTTTTCTCTGTGCCAAAACATTCTCAGGACTGCGCAGCTTTTCTGCGAATCATGTGAGAATGAATGTTTGATTGCATGATTACAGGTTCTTCCTTCAATCATAGTATACAGACATGGTTATGATTGCCCTATTCGATTCTGGCGGGAGCACCAGTGATGTTGGAAATATATCTCTCACAGCCAATGATTGAAGCCTCCACTGGTGCCCGATTTCCGCGCGAGCACTAGTGAAATTTGAAAAGTACTTCATTGACCAATCATATTCCCTCTTTAGTCAAGATATTCTGGCGGGAGCACTGGTGACTGTTTGAATGTTGTTCCCCAGCCATTCGATCACATCATGGTGATTCAAATCATAGGGTCACATGATATGGTGATTGAATTGAAGATCAGGTCAATCAGAGTCTCAGAGTCAGACAGCATTGGTTTCTAGTAATGGCGGCCAGATTTGTAGAAACTGGTCTTGATAGGCTACAAAAGCTGCTCAAAGAAGGAGATAGTCTAAACGAAATCAATATTAATTGTTTAAATGATATTAAAAGTCAAGAGGAGACATTTTTACGGGATGAAATAGCAAGAAGGACTGCAAAAACGGGAGATGAGTTGCTGATGGCTTGTGAATTTGCTCGTTTGCAATTCCCAGCCAGTCAGAAAACCCGTGCAAACAATTTTCAACCTTCTAAGTAAGTAGATTGCCAAAAAATTACTGGTTTTCCACCCTCAACACTATGTGAACGTTGTTACACATATTTATAGATCCTAAGGGCCTATATAGTATGGCTAGGCTTAATGAGCTGAGGCCTAGAACCTAATATTTGATAGGCCTAAAAAGGCTAAGGGTTGTGGGGTGGATTTTCCCATTTTTTCGCACCCAAAACTATTTAAAAAAATTAGAAATTACTATAAAAATTTCAGACAACTTTCAATATACAGTTGATAAATTCATGTTGAAGCACGGAAATCACACCCCTCATTGACAAAAACCTCAAAATGTCTCCTCCAATGTGTTTTTAATGTCATGTCACTGAATGATTCTAATCTACACGTGGGAGCCTGATAAGTATTAGATTAGACTATCTCCTTCTTCACATAGTCTTGCATTATTGAAACTTATAAGGTTTTTCAAAAACAGCATAGTACAGTTTTTACATTTTTCAAGGATTCAGACACTTATTTCTTGATGTGTCAAAGCTGAGTGTTAAATCTCTTTTAATAGATTATTTCCTCCTTTTTCTGATTAATTCAAGAAGCCATGGCTGTACACCCTTGCCCAAAATATTTGATTTTTAATTTGTTTCATCAAAATTGTTTGTTTTACAATCTTCTAATGTACCTCCAGAAAACTTTCCTTCACAAGTTGACAGTAGTCTGATTCTATGATAACAAATGCAATAGTTTTCTGTGGCTCTACATGTCTGTCTGTCACATTTTTTTATAGAACAAGTGGTGATGGAAATTGTCTGTTTAATGCTTGCTCAATTGCTTTAATTGGCAATGAGAGTTTATCTTCTTGTCTGAGATGTCTCTCAAGCATTGAGATTGCTTTGAATCCTGATTATTATGCATCACATCCAGTTATAATTAATGCACATAGACAAGGTGCATTTTTATCTGAGGACACAGCTTTCCTTTCATCTGTGTCTTTTAAATCATCAGAAAAGTATCAGAAACTTGATAGAATTCTTGCTGTTGAATGAAATTGTGAGAATATGCGGCAAAATGATCACAGAAAGGCTTGTAAATGATGTGAAGAAAGCAAGGTTCTTTTCTATTCTTGCCGACGAAGCTGCTGATATCAGCAACCTGGAGCAAATGGCAATTGTGATTCGCTTTGTAGATGAGAACTCTTCTATTCGTGAAGAGTTTCTTGGGTTCTACCATTGCAACGAAGGTCTTTCTGGACAAGCAATAGCTCTGAAAATAACCGAGTCAGTAAAGGAAATCGGTCTGAATATGGAGTTCTGCCGTGGTCAGGGATATGACGGCGCTGGCAACATGGCCGGAACATGCAGTGGAGCTGCAACGCTTATCCAAAGAGATCACCCAAAAGCTCTTTATGTGCATTGCCGGTCGCATATTTTAAATCTTTGTGTTGCATCTGCATGCACCATACCAATTGTTCGGAATATGATGGGCCATGTTAAGTCAGTTAGTCAGTTTTTTAACGTTTCGCCAAAGAGATTTGCTCTCTTATCAGAGAAAATTAAAGTCTTCTTCCTAGAAGTTACCGAGAGAGTATCAACATTTCCATCTAAGACCCGCATTGCAAATGTCCAACGTCATCGTCAAAACACTCCATCAGATTCAGTCACTGATTATTACTGCCATGTGTTGTCTTGCACATTTCTTCACCATATTAGCTCTCAAATAAAAACGCTTTTCTCTTCACAAAACCTCACACTACTGAATGCATAACGCCCTTCCTAATAATGTTGTCGCAAAAAAAGACTGGAAGGAAAAATTTGCCTCACTTGTTGAATTGTATCGCGCTGATCTCCCAGAACCTCGTTATCTATCTGTGGAGTTAAAGATGTGGGAGAATCATTGGAAATTGCATCGTGGAGCTAAGCCGACTAATCTGTCTGTTTTGTAAATAGTGCTTTTGTTTCACGACATCCGTGCATGATCTTACCAGAAAAGCTGGCCTATTTGAGCCACATTTCCAGCTGTTTATTTTTGAAGGTTTGAGTTTCTGAATTTTCAACTCATCATTCAGGGGTTCAATCTCGCTGAAATTTGAATTTGTGTGTTTCAGTTAGTTCAATTAATCAGGATGTATTCTCTCTCAAATGTCAATTCTAGCAAGTTCTGTGGGTTTGTTTTTGTATATATGGCTTTTCAATGATCTGATATCGAGGTATGCTCCAGCTTGATAGTGGTGGACTTGTTTCTTGTGCAGTTTCTTTGCAATATATCTAGAGAATCGCCCTTTTCTTGCCTATAGAAAAGGGCGTGGTCCACTGAAAAGGGGCGTGGCTGAAAAAGAAAAAAAGGGCGTGGTCCAAAAATTTTTTTTGGGGGCTCTGCCCCCAGACCCCCGTAAGCTATAGTCAGTTTCTGGTGCTGGATCCGCCCCTGCAGGTAGTATAGCTAAAAGAGTGAAAAAACTAAGGCAAGAAAAAGAAAAGTCTAAGAAAGGAGATTTGAGTCCTACTGGTCAGTTATCAGTAAATAGAATGTTTGCAGATCAAATAGAAAAATCATTGAAGAAGGTGCCAATGGGAGATTCTATGAAACAAAGAGCGATAGTGACTTACGAAAGTGAAGATCAACGATAGTGACCTATGAAAGTGAAGATCAACAATGTCTAGGAGCAGCAAAGAGAATGCACATCAATAGAGAAGAAGAGGAAGACAGACATAAAAGTTTCAGAGAACGAAGAAACTTCTTTTCTGAGAAACTTCTTTTCTTCATGCTGCTTCATGTGACGTCTGTAAAGAAGCCAAGCATTGACAACTGCCAGATCAAAACAGTAATATACAATTCTCGTGTACCACTTCTTGTATCTGATGTCAGTGCGATAAAGCACGATGAGCATATCTGACAAATCCACCCCACCCATGTGTGGGTTATATTCTGTAACAATCTTTGGCTGTGGTACATCAATGTGTTTCCTCTCAGACTTACTCCAACGTTTGCAGCTTCGAATTGGCTCTGCTCCACAGTAGGAAGAAATAAGATGAACTGGCTTGTTATCAAACCATTTCACAATGGTGATCCCAGACTTTGAATCATAGCTTCCTCTACCTTGTTTCTTGAGGACTTTGTCGTTAGCAAGAGTGCAGCCGTTAAGACGGTTTGATCTGATTGTTGCAGCACTCCATATTTTGTTCTTTGCAACTTCATCAAGAAGATCAGTAGATGTGAACCAGTTGTCAAAGAATAGTTTATAATTGTTATTTGGCTGTAGGTCTTTTACCATTCTGAGGACAACATTACCAGAGAATGTAAGATCACCATCCAGCTTCATAACACTGCCGGTATAAATTTCAAAATCATAGACAAGACCAGATACACCAGCCCTTGTGAAAACTTTAAAGCCCCACTTATGAGGCTTGTTCTTCATGTATTGCTTTATTGTACTCCTGCCTTTCAAAGGTATCATTTGTTCATCTACTGAATGTTTCTCTTCCTGCTCTAGTTTTGACATTCCCTCTTTCAATGCCACAAGTAAAGGTCGCACTTTGATCATATGCTGGGTCTGTCTTGGGCTTTTTTTCTGTATTGTCGTTGAAATGGAGATAGCGAAGGATAGTTTCAAACCTATTCCTTGGCATTATATCAGCAATTAGTGAAAGCCTTGAAGTTGTTTCCCAATACATTCTATATGTTGCAGTGGAATATATTCCAGTAAATAGTAGAATACCGAAAAACTGTTTTATCTCATCTTTCGAGACATCTATTTCTTTTCCATCTTTTTGCAGTGCATACATATTAGTTTGCAGTGCAATCTGTGCAAAGCATCCATCACTCAAAAAATCTTTGAAGTATTGGAAGGGACTCTGAATGACATCTGGTGGTGGAGAAAACTCCCCTTCATATGTTGTATCTGGCTCAGCTACTTTCTTCTTTTCCCACTGGTACTTTGCACCTGTCTTGGCTTTTTTAGGCAATTTACTTGGCTTAGCAACATCTGGTTGGTAAATATCTTCATCAGCATTATCTTCTGAATGTTCGGAATCTGTGACGTGGCTCTCAACAATCTGAAAGGAAACCTGTGGCCTGCTACTTTGTACTTCATCGGAATGATTTGAGGTGTCGATATATTGTTGAACTTCATATTCAAAGGAACCAAAATGGTCAGGCAAAGGTATCTCATCATCATTGAAGGGATATATTTGATTTATATCATCTACTTCATCCTCTGATTTATTATCTTCGAAGTCAGAAATGTTACCATCAGGAAGCAAGACTAAATTTAGTGCTTTACTGATATTATACACCTCTTTTTTTGGACATTATTTTGGGTTTCCTGTGAAAAAAGAAATTAAAAATGTTATAAGAACGAAAAACTACAAAAGTTTGTTTCTAGATTCTGAATACAGATTGACGGTGCTTCAACAAAATGCTGGCAATCATGGCCTTAATGCAGAAAATCATGGCCTTAATTCCCAAACAACAAAATTTACCGTTAGAAAAACAAACATTTATCAAAAATTTTTCCAAAACAAGTAGGAAACAGCTTTCTCTAATGCTTAAACTATCTGCAATCAAAATTTGAGAGAAATATATACAAATCTGTAGCAATTTCCTTACCTTTTACTTTGAACAATTTTCACACATGGAGTTCTGACTGTTAGTCCAAAGTTTGAAAAGGGAAAAAAATACCCGGATGTTGCTATATCTTCATGTAACTCGCACGAATTGATGGTAACACATGGTTCTTTACCATTACATCCCAATGTTGTCGTTTGGATCAAGAAGACATCTTATTAAAAATCGGACAATATTGCCATGAACGAGATTTGTTCACTCTGCGCTGTGTGAGCAAAAATTTTTACGATGTTTTCGCCTCAAATTATTTGTGGAAAGCAAAATGCAAACAACACGGCATAGTTTGCTCTAAAGAAGATATGGAGAAAGCTAGGCGAGAAGGTGGAGCTGGTTTTGTGCCAGAAGCAGCAACTATTTATATGGAAATGTATAAAATTGTAAGGAAGTGTGAAGAAGTGTTTTGCATAAAACTAGATCCAGAAATGAGAAGGCAATATATACACAACTATAATCCATTATGTAAAGAGTGGAACAGAAGGTGTAAAGCTGATCCGGAATATTTTACACCACTATTGATTTTAAATGCTACAGAACTGTTTAAAAGACTTATTAAACAGACAAATTCAAACATAAATGGATGAAAGGAAGGTTATGACCAAAGCACAGAGTTACTGATTCGTGGAAAAATCCCACTTGATACAATTAAATCTTATTTCCCGACTATCGATCCTTGTGCGATAGTAGAGAATTGGCACAAGAACACAAAACCAGTGTTGCAATGCAGAAGTTTTTCCGGTGCAATTCTGCTATTAATAGAGTGTTATAATTTTGATGAAGTGAAATTTGATTTCACATTTTGCGAAAATGCTGTCAGAAAAAGTTTGATTGCGCACGTATACAAAGGAAATGAAAAACATTTTCAAGCAAAACTGATTATGCTATTATTTAAATGTAGATGTAATATTGATAAAGACTTTGAACACTTTATCATTAGAAAAAATTATAAAGAACTATTTTACGACTATTCTGATAAGGAGCGTATAAGAGCAGCAAAGGTGGCAGAGTTCAGAAAAAGAATGCTTGCTCAATTTCGTAAAAGACAATTGGATGAATACGAATTTGAACAAATACAAAATTTATAAACTCAAGAGACTTTGTCATAGAAAATATTGTCTTTTTAATTTGAGTTCAAATCTCCTAGTTTCTTTTTCAATAGAAGATTTTTGCATTGAAAAGTAAGTGGACATTGTAATTCTAATTTCTTAATCGACTCTTCAAATTGTTTTCCATAAATTTGAGTGATGTTTGCCTCTTTCCTATATTTTATTATATCATTATATTTCTCTCTTTCCGGCTTTAATATATCTTCGTCAATATTGTGTGTTTGAGCATCCATTTTTTGCATCTTAGAAGTAACGCTTCATAATTTTTAACTTCTTCAATCAGATTCTGGATGATATCCTCTTTCATACAAACTGTCTCTACTAAATAAGTTTTAAATATTTGATATTGTCTAAATAAGCGTAGATTTAATTTAAATTCTTGTTCTGGTAAAATTTCACTTTCCTTCTCGAAAGACATAATGCTAATAATATAAAAATCAGTAAACATTCGTTTTTATGTCATTAAACAATCAGTCCATCAATCGATCAATCAATCAATCATTTTCTGACAAGCTATCAATCAAACAGAATAAAATATAATATATAGCAAGCCATAATAATAGTAAATAGTCAAATCGTGGAGTGATTAGTAATAATAATAACTTTAACGTTTAATACTGAAAACATTCAAATAATGTCAAATTTTAGAACATATACAACAAATGAAGATGATTACGAAAGTGATGAAAATGCGGAACAGTGCTTTGTAGATGCAGATGAAAGAGATGATGAATATGAAGATCCAGCAGAATGGTTTCCCCGTGAATTGGGTTTTATGGGTGTAACAAGTTCTATTGTTCTTGATTTAGCTAGAAAAGAAAAGTATAAGGAAGATACAGAATTGCTATCTGCTGAAGAATTCGATTTAAATTGTCAAATTCAAGATTTATTTAATGAAATAGAAGGATGTTTTGGCAGAATTAGTAGCAATCAATTCAATTTGCATAGAGTAAATTTAGTTTACCATTTGTTTACCATAAAATACATAGAGTAAATTTGGTTTACCATAAAATACAAGCACCATATAATGCTGTTTATCATAAGACAGAAGAAAAAGGCTTTAGAAATTTATATTAGGAAGATCATATGGATGAATGGAAAATATGGCAAAGACGCATTAATTTAAATTTGAGACATTATCATGATATATTAAGATCAGAATTCCGTAAGATCAAGTTATCGACATTGGATGCAAATACTACACTATTTGTAAAAGCAGTGATGCAATATATGTCAAAACGCCCCACATTCGATTATAATGATGGTCAGCTTATTTTTGAAGGAGATTATGATGGAGCCGATGGTTATTTCTTTTTTCATTTTGAAAAAAAACAGCAGCGCCAGGTTCAGTTTCACTTCAGATCATGAAAATTCATCTGCTCCATATGTCAGAAGCAATATCTTCTCCTACCATTAGACTAAAGGTACTTAAATTTATTTGCTATTCTCAAAATAATGAAGGAGTTGCTATTGATGAGGTTAATGTAATCAATTAAAAAAACAGTGACTACAAGAACAATATCATAAACAGTAACTACAAGAACTAACTATAAACATTTTTTCTTAGATTGTTTCTTAACATAGAGTAAAAATGTTTCAGCCATGTTTAAGCTGCTGACCACACAGCACATTGCGTCTGCAGAGGGCATTGGGGCATGGCGGCTGACTCTAGGCCGGCCTAAGGGGGGTGGTGATTTCCTTCTGCGATGGTCCCTCCCACAAGCTTTGTGAAAACGTGTTCGTACGAAACTGAAGGTAAAAGGCTTGAGGAAAACATCATTGCTTGGCAATAGCTCGAGCAGGATTGCACAGAAAGCATCTTGAATTTGCTGGATAGGCTGCAGATTTTTGCTTCAAAATCTGCCCTTCGCCACAAAACAAAGATTACGTCTGCTGGTAAAACTGAATTTCCTCATTCAGAAAACATAAATTTCATCATTGGGAAAATTTGCGTTCACCTCGATCAGTGGTCTCAACGTGCGTAACAAAATATGGATTTTTACTAAATTTGAATGCCCGCCAAAGCAAATGATAGGCCTACTGATTGGGCATGATAGTTATTTATAAACAAAATTTCAAGGCCACAATAAATATAAAGACCAATTTTTGCATGGTTGTTTGTAATGCAATTTCAAAAATGTTTTTCCAATGTATTTTAAATTCATGTAAAATTGAACAGTTAAAAAACATGTATTGTATTAGAAGAACCAACAGTATGTTTTTATCTTCACGCCTTCTATTCTACCACATATATGTTGTTGGATGTATAATATAGGCTACTGTGCACATCTTTTTTGTAACAATGATTTTATATTTCTATTACAGTGATACTGGATCTTAACTATGTTAACATGAATCTCATTATTATTCTATGCATAATTATCATGACATACATAAAATTGTCTGGAACGTATGCAGTGAAATTTGTCACAAACGTTTACTATTTTGAAACTATAAAACTGTTTTTAGCGTTGTGTAAACTGTCAAATGAATGTGGTAGTACTACCCTGGCTGACAGTGAGGGTGATCAAATGATCAACAATCTCACACACAAGAGGCATGAATTATAATAAATACACTTACTGTAACCTGCCTTCTGTAGGTTCTGTGTAATCATGGTCTAATCCAGCTAACTTGTGGTGTCAAGAGCTTGGCATGGTTGGGGCTGTAACCCACATAGGGTGAGGATTTTGCTAGGTTATCTACGTTTGAAATCCTAGCTAGTGGTGCTAAATAGACCGTTTCACCTTCACCTTTATCTATCATTATATACACAATATTATTTTCTAAAAATATCCCAAAATTTGCAGCAAAGTTGCACAATGATGAATATTGGATGGAACCAGAATTGTTTATTATATGTGGTATCATGGGGCAGCCTTTCGACAAAAATGATGAAATTTAACAGGAACAAAATTGATAATGAGGAGCAGCAATTTTCTTTTTCACCTTTTTGACAAATGACCACCTATTCTGGAAATTTTTCAAAATTTTAGACAGAGTTTTTTATACCTAATATGAAGTTATAAAGCATCCAAAACTCACTGTCTTTGAAAGTTTTCCATCCTGACAGCCTTTCGTCAAAAAGGTCCATTACTTGGGAATAGTTAATTTTCATAACATCAGAAAATATTAAATAGACTTTTTTGACACAGCAATTAGCTTGTTTCTAAAGCTAAAATAACACTATCAATAGGGTAACGGAAAGTAAATCAGTTAGACAATTTAAAGATAGTTTCCCAGACCTGTCACATGCATGAAATGATGAAATAATAGTTATAGGAAGAATAGTATTCAAACACACAGTGTAACACAGTGACTTCAGAAGAGCATCATGTGCCTTTGTTGTATGTGCAATAAATATACTAAGATACATTGCACAATAATTGTTTGATGCATACATTGTCTACTTTGCTTTGCCCTTTTACTTTATGCACCAACTAATCCTCTGCATTCTGATTTTCAAATGGAAAGAGACACAGACAGAACTTCATATTTTAGTGGAAGTTTTCATAATAAAGTTCTTCAATCTGTGTTTCAGGATATAGTGAGATTGTGATAGTGAAATCATGATATAAATTAAATTTAAAAAAAAACCAACATGTTTCCATTATTTATTGAAAATCAATTTCAAAATAAAGCAACATTTCAAATAGGAAGAACAGAAAAAATAAACAATACAAAAATGTCCAAATCAACAAATGTAAACATAATTATTGGTAAATGAACTATTTGTATGTTGGCAACAAAACTGTCATTATCCACAGGCTAAAAGCAAAGCTGATGATATTGAATAACATGCCAATGTAAGAAAAAAAAACAGAGAGAGATATAAGAATTCAATATAAGAGGAATACATATCACAAATGTATTACTTGTCTAATTCAATGAATGAATAATTAGCACCCCTAACATCCGAGCCATAGCCTTTCTTGATGGAATCATGAAAGCACTGCATGAAGCCAGGAAATTTACCCGTTTGGCTATATAAAATCAATGCACCAGAACTATTTGAGAAATGATGGCCATCAAACACTGCAATAGAGACATCATTCATGCAAAAACAAGAGAATGGTCAGGGTTAAGAGTGACAAGCAAGCATTTTAGACCAGGTCTACTGCAAGCTTCAGCAATGGCAAAGTCAAAGGCAGACACAGTCACACAGTCAAAGGCAGACTCGCATTCTCCATCAACAAGGATTCCATTGAACTGACCAGGGTCTTTAATTGGCAACTCTACCTGGGATAACACATCACTTACTGAAACGTTTGGTTGATTGTCAGATGGATCAATGACATTCTCATATACACTGTTTCCAAGAGTAATAAGATCTTTATACTGTTTAACAAATGATTCATTCATTTCTGTTGATGGTAGTTGGAGGTCATTATCGAGAAATGATATCCCTGTGTATAAAGAGATCACAGTACAAGCATTGCTCCAAGGTAATGATGTCAGAGCACCTTGTGATACCTCTGAAGAAAATAGAAACCTGTGTGTACCATTGATAAAATCAAGTTTTGACCTGTCAAGTAAAGACAATTCATCTGTTGCTGGAATAAAAGAAGCATTAAATCCAAAATGGTAGTTGCACTTACAGGGGATTAATTTACCTGCAGGATCACAAATGCCATTTGGGCAAGAGGGACAAAGACGTGTTTCAGTTTTCTTACCTTTGTGACCTTTTACTTCATGGCTACAGAGTTGACAGTGGGGACCTTTGTATGATGGTTTACTGGAAGGGAGCCTGGTATAAAGATTGCTGTTTATTTTTGGAGGCTGTAGATCTAATATCTCTTTTATGAGCTCATTCTGCTGGATGGAAAGATCAAACTTTGTGGTGTCAAGAACAGCTGGATCTTCATCATTTTCTTCAGCTCCTTCAGTTTCTCCTTCTACTGCCACGTCGTCAGCTTTAGAAATAACACACTGCTTTGCTATCTTAGCTAATCTGGATATCTCTTTCTTCATAAAAGACTTACATAAGGGGCAAGAAGATTTGTCCCCTAAGCAAGTAACTGAAATGCATGCCAGCAACCATCAAAACGTATCCATGGCTTACTGACAGTTTCTTCAGATATGCATCCAGGGAAATCACAGGGTTTGTTTATTTTGGGTTGAATTTTGGAATGGAAACCAATTGGCAGACAATGACCTGGAATTTTTTCTGTACCCCATAAACGGGTATCAGTATCATACTTACCATTCACAAGTGAATTTGCTTTGTCTACAAAAAAGATTTTAAGAGGCTAGCAGCTTTGATTTTGAGGGAATTCAACTGATTGCAAGAGAACGAGTAATACTTTGGAGGTGTAAATGCACTTCTAAAGTTTTGTTGCTTAGATTTTGATGCAAACACATTCTTAGCCTTAGTCCGTAGCTGTTCTGTTGAAAAATATGATTTTGTCTGTACTCTAAGAATAGAATGAACATTTTTGACAGCATACTCATCAATTATTGTTAAGTTCTCTCTTATGATTTTAAATATATCAGGACGATATTTCTGCCAGTAGATAACATTTGATAACCATATGAGTGGAGCTTTATCATAATGCCTTCTGCGAAAGCAGTAAAACATTATCCAGACTACTGGAGCCTAACAACATTAAAATTACTTATTCAAATACAAGTAGTAAACGACCTGAAATTTTTGTACTCACCGCTGGTGCCTTCACTCCCGTTTTTTTTAATCTTCATATGGCTCAACAACAAGAAGAACAAATTTGCCCCTCGGCCAGCTCTTTTATTTGAAAACAACAGCACACAACTGTTTTTTCGTCTTTGGTAGCAGGGGGGTCAACAAAGGGCCTACTGTCAGTTTTTCACCGACAGATAGAGCACCCAGTCTCACTGCGAAATTTTCCAGCCTGGCAAACATTTTCCAGGCCAACAAGTAAAAATGGTCTGGTATTTCATTTTCCAATGCTAAAGACTTAAAAGACAGTCCTAAAGGACCTTGTGGAATAATTTTGGAATTCAAGCAACTTTGCAAAAGAGCCTTACCAATGTTCAATTGTTAGAATTTGACAACTGAAATAATGTTTAAATCCACTTTTGTTCACAATGTAGAAAAAAGTTAACACATTTTCTAACTTGTCAACTTTAGTATGTGGAGTGCTTTAATGTTGTTTTAGACTTAGGCAACATCAACAGAAACCATCATGTCATAGCATAAAGCAGTCTGAATTTCATCTCAGCGATTCTGAAAAGAAAGGACATTTGTCACAAAAATCTATTGAGCTATTTGATTATAAGAGCTGTGAAGAAATTTTTGAAGGTTTGGGTCAGGAGACAGTAGTGAGAAGGATAATAGAAATTTAGATATACACAGAAAAGAAAGCAAGGCTACTTAGAAATAGCACTTGGTCTCTATATCATTTCAGATCAACAAAATCAAATCCAAAACATTTCTATAAGCCAACTCTTTTTAGGCCTACATAGTGTATCCAAGTTCAAACGCTATCTTCTTGGCTTCATAGTGTATCAAAGTTCAAACGCTATCTTTTGGCATTATCTGACATATACCATACGTTTTATTCATGTTCAGATTTTTTATCTTACCAGGATTCATTTACCATCAAAACAGCAAGTCTTTGACTCTTATCATTCAAGATGCTTGGGGATGTGGCTCCATCACATTACAAGTACATATATTATTGTGTACAAATCTTTCTGTAGAGTGTTCTTCCAGAGTTTACAAAAACCACAATTAAACTTGGAAGACAGAATCTCGTAAATTTCCTTAAGGGGCCGTCAATATAGTTAACTTATAGCATCTACTTTCTAAGCATCTATTCTCACATAAAAATATTAGTGGAAGTAGTAGTTTTTTTGGCTTCTCATCACTATACCCACATAGCCGTCTTTATTTCTAAGAAAGAGATCCTAACTGACCAACAATGGTCGTTTCACAATTTATGGATATTCATTTTAGGATATTTATGGCTAAAATCCTGCTGTTTTAGCCATGGTATGGTATGGTGTTTTTAGCCATGGTAATTTCAAGGTACAAGCTTGCCTCATCCTTATGTTAGATTTTTTAAAGTATTAATCAACGAATTGAAATATTTTTTAAATATTCCAGGTACAGAGATAGATTATGCGTGGTCCCTTTCCCGCAACTGGAAGAAAGAGTGCTTAATATCAGGTCCTTAAGTCTGTGGAAGGAAAGATTCCCCAACGTTCTGATACCAAGGGCAATGTCATTAGTGGGTAAAGTAATAAAGTATGGAGACTGACTGAAATCAGTGACAGAAAGGCACAGTTGCAAAGAGCACTCGGGATATGTATAGAGGTGTTTTCGAATGCAGGTGCCAAAGCCGAACGTGTTCGGACGGTGTTGGAGACATACCTACTTCCCGCACTAGAGGTTGGTTACATACGTTTATTGAAATGGTCTTGCGCGGGGTTACTATGATTATTAAGTTCTTGCAAAATTAAGAAAATTAGTAAATTTTTATACTTTATTAAGTGTTAAGTATGCCACTCAGAGCATTTTTTAAGGAATTTTCACTGTGGGAGAAAAATCGTGAAAAGGCACCAATTTTAAAGAAGAGGTAGTTAAAAAATTTTGCTTAGAGTTTCAAACGATAATATATCTCTTAAAAAATGAAGATTTACAAACACCCATTATCACTCTTAAAAAACTTTTTAACGAAGTCCCGATCTTGATCAAGTTCACTACATCTACATGGTTCCCGATTTCTTCTGTATTTCTGTTTAAGAAGCTCACATACTGCTTTTCTTGCGTTGAAATGCCATTACTTGTTTCTTGTTTCAATGATGCTCTTTTTATTGTTTTTTGTTATTATAATGTGATACTGCCCTTTCTGTGGCCATACTGTTAGGAGTGAGGGTCAAGAAAGTGGCTAAGAATTTTCTCATTATTCCAGTGCTTGCTGTGACCATTTTTCTTAACTTTAAAGCAAGAGATGTTCCCTTGTCCTTCTTGTCCAATTCTTCAATTTCAGCCACTTTCCCCAAAGAAATACAAACATCAGGCACATTTTCTTCTAGAATGCCTTCTCCTAAAATTTGAGAGACCAGGTCCCTGCTGGTGACAATGAATCTGTGTGCATTCATCATCTTCTCCAAGTTTCCCACTGTCCCAGAGTAATATGTTGCGAGATGAGGAACAACAGCCTGGCAAGCTGGAAATTTTCGAATGGGAGGGCCTTGAATGTGCCTTGTGGCCAACCCTATACCCATACTTTGCATGGCGTGAAAGCATCCTTATTTCATTTCATTTCATTTTATTTAAGATTTCATTTAAATACAAAAGACACAAAACTTAATAATTTCAATTAGATAGAAATACAATACAACGGAATAAAATACAATGAGAATCAATACAAGGTTAAATTTTGGTCTATTTGCACATAAATGAAATTTCTTAGGAGGAACTCTCCTAGTAGTCTGGAGAGACTAACGAGAGGAGAGCACCCCCATTGTTGAAAATATATTTGTGTGTTTGCAGAGCATTATTATTTCAATAAATAGAAAACTATTTCTTGGTCGAATTAAAAGGAAGCTAGAATAAATTTTTTAAGATTCTTTTAAGATTCCTCAACGGTCATACAGACCGTTCCAGTAGCAAGATATCCTTTATTACAAAATGTTTCAGCCAAATACATAAGCAACTACAGCATAGTATATTTCTGTGTTTGAACCGGGGTGATCTTAAAGTTTACAGACAGGCAAATGAGCATAAGGAGAGCAATCCATCAATGTTTACTCCATGTAGCCACTGTTATGCCTATTCTAAAAAACATGACTTATGGCGTCATGTTAAGCAATTTCAATTCAACAAGACAAAAAAGTTAGAAGATGGTGAAGCCACTGTTCATTGTAAGCTTCAGTTTGAGAGTGAGATGTTGCTACTGGCAAATAAGGTTCCAAACGGATGTAGTGAAACTTGGCTCTTCCTTTTTAGCAGCAAAATGATTTTTCTTATTTGATCATTGCTACGCCAATAAGCAGGGAAGGCGCCATTAGATGTTCATGGCCATTTTTTTGTATATTCAGAGTCTACTTCAGTAGACTGAGTCTACTGAGCACAGTTACAATTGACGCGCAACACTACCTCTTCAATTTCTCCTTTATATTTCTCTATCTTCGGAATATATTCTGCTACTCTCTTCAGTTTCTCTTTACTTTATTCATTAGTTCAGTCTGTCTTTCTTTTATACCCTATATGTTTTTTATCTTTTGCTTTGCAATAAGCGTTCGGTAGGCTCTTTATGGCATTGACACAGATTGCATGTGGTAACTTTATGGGTACCTTTAAAAGTGGATTTTGCATTTACTCTGTTTAGCTTCACTCGCAATATTGCTTACATATTTTTGGGGCAGCTTGTGTCGTGTATATTTGTTGTGTATATATGTATATTTTGCTTGTATATTTCATAATTTTGTCACTTCCTGCTCTTTAGTTCTTAGTTTTTCCTGTATCCATTAAATAATCTTTCCTTTTACTTCTTTTTTCCATTCTGATTTCTTATTTTGTCATAGACTTCCTACACTGATGTCAATTCCATACTGTTCTGATTCCTTTATAGTTTCTGAATACCAACAATTTGGATAAGCATTTTTTATTTGGTCTTCTTATACCTTCCTTGATACTTTGCTTATGTCTCCATTTATCAAACTATGTAGTAGCATGAATTTCCTGTAATTTATAGTTTTTTGAATGGGCCAGATCCCTGTTTTATGTATTTGCTCTATGTCTTTTCCTTCTTTTGTTGTTATATTATTCCAAGTTTCTGTGTTGTACAGAATAGATGAAATTATTACATACTCTAATATATTCAGTCATACTAACATTGCTTTGTTTCCTATGTTCTGATCCACGCGCTTTCTTTATCATTAGCATGTGTGCTACCTTGCCAGTTTTCTTTTCAATTCTTCTCTGATTATCTCTTTTTTCGTTTATCCACTCTCCAAGGTATTTTCCTTTCTTGACAATACCAAAGCTTCCTTCTTTCACTGTTATATTTGTTATTTGTTTGTCTTTGTTGTTCTTTCGTTTTTGACAGTTTCATATGCATGAACTTTGATTTATGAGTGTTTATAGTGTTTATCCTTTGCTTTCTCCAACATTTCTAAATTTTGATTTGTTTCCGTTATGTTATCCCTGGTCCCAACTGATATCATGTCATCAACGAAAATTAGACTGTCTACTTCTATATCGGGTCCTAGCATAGTGTATGATTTTTGGCTTAGAGAATTAACTTTATCTGTTTTTGCTGGGCACCAAGTTGTTTCCTGTCTTATGGCTGATTTAATCTTTATTGTTGTCGTACACCCATATGGTGTTTCTATTGTGACTTTTGCATTGGTGTTAAGGTTCTTTAAAAATTCTACTTCTGCTCCATCAATCCCTGCTTTAAACAATTCGTTGATGGCATCCTCTAGCCACACTTTGTCAAAACACTTCTCTGCGTCTATTAGCGCTATATATATAGATTGTTTCATGTTGATATAGTTTATGGCGATTTGGAAATGAATGATGAATAAGGAGGTCATGAATTCGTTCATAAGGTTAAAGTGACAAGTAATAATTATTCATGGACTGTAAATCTATTGCTACCAGGGATTTTATTATGTTGTGGATAAATGTTAATGGACTGCCTTGTAAAATGGTAAATAGAAATTTGTTTCTTAACACTGTATTATAGCATTTGCTGAGTCGAAAGTGAATCATTTTGGTTAACTGAAATTTCCAGGGTTTAGAATAAAGTTTACACAAATAGGAAGAGTTTGGTGGGATGGAATTCATGTTGCATTTAAGGAAACATTTAGCAATATAATTGAGCTTGACAAAATGTCTGAAAACAAAATAGAAACAGGCAGGTTTGGAAAAAAATATTAAACCAAGAAACGAAAGACTATGTCCTTATTGTAAAATGGCTAGCTCAAGAAAAGTTGAAAATGAAGCTCATTTTATAATGTCTTGTAATTCATATAGAAATGTGAGAAAACATATCCTAGATAAAGTTTACAAAAAATGGTCAAGTACCACACAACTAAGTGAAGAAAATATGTTTATAGGAAGAAAATATGTTTATATGGCTAATGTTCCAATAAGACAGAGAAACAATAAAAAATCGAGGACTTTACTGTAAGAACTCCTTTGCAAAGAGGATATGGTTTCTTCAGAGCTCAGAAACACTATTTGACTAAGCCTTTTTCCAGTTTCTAGCGCCATTATGGAATAGGTACAAAATTTTCCATAATGGCGGATCACAGCCACAAAAAAAAAATTCATAACTTTAAGGCTCGATTTACAGGAATAAATAACGATAAGGAAATAAATAGAATATAAATAATAATACACTAGTTATTGTTTTATGTAAATAGAATCGAAAAATGTGTGAAAATATGTGTTTTCCTACCTTGAGATCTCCAAACTGCTAGGTACCAAATTTAGGCCGATTTCTACTGCCCCTGCAAGAATCATGATTTCTTTCTCCAGGTCGACCAAAACAACGAAGAAAGATGTCTTCTTAACCATCTTGAACTGAATTCATGACATTCTTTCGAAATGAGACCATTTTGTGTAGATATTATTAGCGCAAAGTCGTCCCCTTTCTGGGAGGTACGTCACAAGCATTGCATCATGAGAAAACCGTGTGCAGAATGAGGATGACCTCACGAAAAGTGTCTAGAAAGCATTTTATTGGTTAGAGAGATGGTGAATGCCACTTAAAAGTAATTTTGGTTGGTCAGTGGAGTCAAGCTTATCCTGTTTGTGTAAAATCTTTTTAACTCTTTTGTTAATGACTCAGAACTTTCCCTACTTTTTCAACCAATTTATCTTTTTGACTTCAAATTTTTCTTACGTGTCTCTAGTTCAGAGTTACTAACAAATCAACTTGGTTTCGTGTCTACTGTTGAGTTTACTGAATATTATGGCATCAAAATTTAATGAAAATAAAATCATGACTTCAGCAGATTTTCTCGAGTTCAGTGTTGCTGAACTCAAGTACTTTTTGGCTTTAAGAGGTTTGAGTCAAGAAGGGTCAAAGCTAGATTTAGCAGGACGTGCTTTTGTGGCATACGAGCAAAAAACACCCATCAGAACTGACTTTGAGAAGCTTCAAGCTGAACTACCTTGCTCTTATGAAAGTCTACTGAGAAAGTACTCCATACCAGATCCACAAAAAGTTGAAGCCAAAGATTGGAGCAACGGCATTACCGAGTGGCCTCGTGTCAACATTGGACAGGTATTTGCATACAGTTTAACTAAAAAAGCATTTGATATTCAATTAAATTAATTCAATTCAATTTATGTATATTCTCAGCTTAATTACAATAATACTGAAATATAATTAACTGAGATACAAAAATGAAACAAAAGAATAGCAATATGAAAGTTCTAATTAGATAGTTAATTTTATTAATTATTAAAGCTGACTGACACATAGAAATAACCAATCCGGGCTTTTTCTAGCCATGTGCCAGGTGTACAGTGGATTTTAAATATAATCAAATCGAATATACAAATAGGAATTTATTAAGTATACATTTTTTGCTAAGATAAAGAATAAAATACAAATTGCTTGCACAACATAATATGGCATTTAAATTAACAAAAAATAAAAAAAACTAAAACTAAAAATAAAAAAGAAGTTAAGAAGCGGAATGCTTTTCAAGTTTTTTAAAAAATGCAAAATGCAAAACTACAAAAGTGCCTTTAACAAAATATAGAAATGTGCTAGTATTTCGAAATCATTAGTTTTTTAAGGGCTTTAGAAAAAGACGATTTTGATTTTGATTGCCGAATTTTTGCAGGTATTGAATTCCAAATATTCACACCAGTGTTAGTTATAAAGTCCTTACCATAATTTGTTGTATAACGGGGTTTGTACAGTTTTCCCGATGTAGCATGCCGTGTTTTGAAGCTGTAAATATCTTTGGCCTGTTTAAAAACGCTACTAAAAGTGGAGTCTGTTCTGTTTTTACTTAATTCGTACATAAATTTAGCGCATTCGAATTTGTAGCAATCTTCAAGGTTTAATGTATTGAGATATTTGAAAATGGGTTTAGAATGATCAGACGTACTTATGAATGTTATTATTCTTACAGCTTTTTTAAATTTTTTATCAAGTGGGGCAAGGGCAGTTTTAGTTGCACTTCCCCAGTTTAACAGACCATAAGTAATATATGGAAGAATGAATGCGTTATAGATTTTGAGTAAAACACTTTGTGGAACAAGGTGTCGTACTTTTCTTAGAATTCCAATGACTTTTGAAATTTTTGTTTTTAGGTTTCCAGTTTAGGTGTTTATCAATAAGTACACCTAAGTATTTTACCTCTTCTACTTCCCTTATCAATTCATTATTTAGTTTAAATTCAATTTTTTTTCTAAGAGTCTTATGTAGAGGATGAATTAATAAGAAGTTAGATTTACTAAGATTTGGTGTAAGTTTATTTGCAATTAGCCAATCTGAGACTGAGGTAAGTTCTTTATTTATTGTACTTTCAAGTTTATTCAAATCTTTGTCTGCATGAAAGATATTGGTATCATCAGCTAAAAGGTGAAAGTTTAGAACCTTTGAGAAAAGCGGGATATCGTTTATATACAACAAAAATAACAAGGGTCCAAGGACGCTACCTTGAGGAACGCCATATTTTATACTAAGATCATTTGACAATTCACCATTATAGGACAATACATAGGACAATACATAGGACAATACAAGGACAATACAAGGACAATGCAAGGCTAGGAAAGTGTTTTCGTATTTCAATAGTGGTTTCGTCCATGAACTATTCTCAAAAAAGCAAAATGAGATGAAAATCATTCAAGGCAAAGTAAGGCCCTCCGTACGGGTATCACCTACGTTGTGGGGACATTTATGTGTATACACACCTACGTTATGGGGACTGTCAGCATTGTGGGGACATACATGACGTCCCCATAACGTTTTTCTATATTTTGCCTCCAAAAACCATCACAAGCTATCTGGCAGCATTTGAACAAAGTCCCCACAACGTCTGTGTTTTCATGTTGGGTATCTTTGTGGGGGCCTGTGTAAGGTGATGTAGCTTTGAAAAAAGGTAGTTGTGGGGACATTATATACACAAAATTTTAATAATAACGCAAAACAATTAACTTCAATCAATGATATCTTATGGCATGATTTTGAAGACAATTTGTGAAAAATTACCTAATTTATAGAAAGAAACCTCAAAGCTACAGTGTGAAAGATAGCTTACTTTTCTTACTTTAAAAATAAGCAAACAAAATAAACAAAAAAAAAAACTGAACTACACAGCAAACAATATAAGAAGGCAAGAGAAAATTAATAAACAGGAAACAGTTATAAAATAGTTGAAGTAGCTTACAAAAGTGAAAATTAAAAGATAGAATAGTATATTCATACAGTGGCCAAACAAAGAAGAGTAGGAAAAGCGGGTTATAAAACACTAAGGAACTGATCAAAAGTCATAATCCAACAAAGTTAAATGCGGATGATGAACTTGATTTATATTGGTGAGAGCAGCATGACAAAGTAAAGAAGAGAAATCAGGTTGAAGGGCGCAAAGGTATTGACGAAACATCAAAATTAAAGAAAATAAACGATGAAAATTACGGAATGAACTTATAATATTTCAGTAAAAGAAGAATCACAAACAAAAGACAGAAAAGGGAATCAACGGGCACTCAAGTACTCATCAATCAATCATCATTGAAGATGAAAAAATAGAAAAAATAAACGGATTATATCAGTAAAAGAAGCCTGAGAGGTGGAAGACGGAAAAGGGGCTTATAAAGCACTAAGGCACAGATCAAACATCATTAGTAAAGAATATAAACGGAGATAATTGCAGAATGAACGAATATTATATCAGTAAAGAAGCCTAAGAATAGGAAGACCGAAAAGGGGGTTATAAAGCACTAAGGCACTGATCAAACATCATTATTAAAGAAAATAAATGGAGAAAATTGCAGAATGAACGAATATTATATCAGTAAAGAAGCCTAACAATAGGAAGACCGAAAAGGGGGTTATAAAGCACTAAGGCACAGATCAAACATCATTATTAAAGAAAATAAACGGAGATAATTGCAGAATGAACGAATATTATGTCAGTAAAAGAAGCCTGACAAGAGGAAGACCGAAAATAGGGGTTATAAAGCACTAAGGCACAGATCAAACATCATTATTAAAGAAAATAAACGGAGAAAATTGCAGAATGAACGAATATTATATCAGTAAAGAAGCCTAACAATAGGAAGACCGAAAAGGGGGTTATAAAGCACTAAGGCACAGATCAAACATCATTATTAAAGAAAATAAACGGAGATAATTGCAGAATGAACGAATATTATGTCAGTAAAAGAAGCCTGACAAGAGGAAGACCGAAAATAGGGGTTATAAAGCACTAAGGCACAGATCAAACATCATTATTAAAGAAAATAAATGGAGATAATTGCAGAATGAACGAATATTATATCAGTAAAGAAGCCTAACAATAGGAAGACCGAAAAGGGGGTTATAAAGAACTAAGGCACTGATCAAACATCATTATTAAAGAAAATAAACGGAGAAAATTGCAGAATGAACGAATATTATATCAGTAAAGAAGCCTAACAATAGGAAGACCGAAAGGGGGTTATAAAGCACTAAGGCACAGATCAAACATCATTATTAAAGAAAATAAACGGAGATAATTGCAGAATGAACGAATATTATGTCAGTAAAAGAAGCCTGACAAGAGGAAGACCGAAATAGGGGTTATAAAGCACTAAGGCACAGATCAAACATCATTATTAAAGAAAATAAATGAAGAAAATTGCAAAATGAACGAATATTATATCAGTAAAAGAAGCCTGACAAGAGGAAGACCGAAAAGGGGGTTATAAAGCACTAAGGCACAGATCAAACATCATTATTAAAGAAAATAAATGGAGATAATTGCAGAATGAACGAATATTATATCAGTAAAGAAGCCTGACAATAGGAAGACCGAAAAGGGGTTATAAAGCACTAAGGCACAGATCAAACATCATTATTAAAGAAAATAAACGGAGAAAATTGCAGAATGAACGAATATTATATCAGTAAAGAAGCCTAACAATAGGAAGACCGAAAGGGGGTTATAAAGCACTAAGGCACAGATCAAACATCATTATTAAAGAAAATAAACGGAGATAATTGCAGAATGAACGAATATTATATCAGTAAAGAAGCCTAACAATAGGAAGACCGAAAAGGGGTTATAAAGCACTAAGGCACAGATCAAACATCATTATTAAAGAAAATAAATGGAGAAAATTGCAGAATGAACGAATATTATATCAGTAAAGAAGCCTAACAATAGGAAGACCGAAAAGGGGGTTATAAAGCACTAAGGCACAGATCAAACATCATTATTAAAGAAAATAAACGGAGATAATTGCAGAATGAACGAATATTATGTCAGTAAAAGAAGCCTGACAAGAGGAAGACCGAAAATAGGGGTTATAAAGCACTAAGGCACAGATCAAACATCATTATTAAAGAAAATAAACGGAGATAATTGCAGAATGAACGAATATTATATCAGTAAAAGAAGCCTGACAAGAGGAAGACCGAAAAGGGGGTTATAAAGCACTAAGGCACAGATCAAACATCATTATTAAAGAAAATAAACGGAGAAAATTGCAGAATGAACGAATATTATGTCAGTAAAAGAAGCCTGACAAGAGGAAGACCGAAATAGGGGTTATAAAGCACTAAGGCACAGATCAAACATAATTATTAAAGAAAATAAACGGAGAACATTGCAGAATGAACGAATATTATATCAGTAAAGAAGCCTAACAATAGGAAAAATTGGCCGAAAAGGGGATTATAAAGCACTAAGGCACAGATCAAACATCATTATTAAAGAAAATAAACGGAGAAAATTGCAGAATGAACGAATATTATATCAGTAAAGAAGCCTAACAATAGGAAGACCGAAAGGGGGTTATAAAGCACTAAGGCACAGATCAAACATCATTATTAAAGAAAATAAACGGAGATAATTGCAGAATGAACGAATATTATGTCAGTAAAAGAAGCCTGACAAGAGGAAGACCGAAATAGGGGTTATAAAGCACTAAGGCACAGATCAAACATCATTATTAAAGAAAATAAATGAAGAAAATTGCAAAATGAACGAATATTATATCAGTAAAAGAAGCCTGACAAGAGGAAGACCGAAAAGGGGGTTATAAAGCACTAAGGCACAGATCAAACATCATTATTAAAGAAAATAAATGGAGAAAATTGCAGAATGAACGAATATTATATCAGTAAAAGAAGCCTGACAATAGGAAGACCGAAAAGGGGGTTATAAAGCACTAAGGCACAGATCAAACATCATTATTAAAGAAAATAAACGGAGATAATTGCAGAATGAACGAATATTATATCAGTAAAAGAAGCCTAAGAATAGGAAGGGGTTATAAAGCACTAAGGCACAGATCAAACATCATTATTAAAGAAAATAAATGGAGATAATTGCAGAATGAACGAATATTATATCAGTAAAGAAGCCTAACAATAGGAACACCGAAAAGGGGGTTATAAAGAACTAAGGCACTGATCAAACATCATTATTAAAGGGAGAGCAGAATGAACGAATATTATATCAGTAAAGAAGCCTAACAATAGGAAGACCGAAAAGGGGGTTATAAAGAACTAAGGCACTGATCAAACATCATTATTAAAGAAAATAAACGGAGAAAATTGCAGAATGAACGAATATTATATCAGTAAAGAAGCCTAACAATAGGAAGACCGAAAGGGGGTTATAAAGCACTAAGGCACAGATCAAACATCATTATTAAAGAAAATAAACGGAGAAAATTGCAGAATGAACGAATATTATATCAGTAAAGAAGCCTGACAATAGGAAGACCGAAAATAGGGGTTATAAAGCACTAAGGCACAGATCAAACATCATTATTAAAGAAAATAAACGGAGATAATTGCAGAATGAACGAATATTATGTCAGTAAAAGAAGCCTGACAAGAGGAAGACCGAAAATAGGGGTTATAAAGCACTAAGGCACAGATCAAACATCATTATTAAAGAAAATAAATGAAGAAAATTGCAAAATGAACGAATATTATATCAGTAAAAGAAGCCTGACAAGAGGAAGACCGAAAAGGGGGTTATAAAGCACTAAGGCACAGATCAAACATCATTATTTAAAAAATAAATGGAGAAAATTGAAGAATGAACTAATATTATATCAGTAAAAGAAGCCTGACAATAGGAAGACCGAAAAGGGGGTTATAAAGCACTAAGGCACAGATCAAACATCATTATTAAAGAAAATAAACGTAGAACATTGCAGAATGAACGAACATTATATCAGTAAAAGAAGGCTGGCAATAGGAAGACCGAAAAGAGGGTTATAAAGCACTAAGGCACAGATCAAACATCATTATTAAAGAAAATAAATGGAGATAATTGCAGAATGAACGAATATTATATCAGTAAAGAAGCCTAACAATAGGAAGACCGAAAAGGGGGTTATAAAGAACTAAGGCACAGATCAGACATCATTATTAAACAAAATAAACGGAGAACATTGCAGAATGAACGAATATTATATCAGTAAAAGAAGCCTGACAATAGGAAGACCGAAAATAGGGTTATAAAGCACTAAGGCACTGATCAAACACCATTAGTAAAGAAACAAACGAAGAAAATCACAGAATGAACGAATAATATATCAGTAAAAGAAGGCTGACAAGCGGATCACCTAAAAGGGGGTTATAAAGCATTAAAGTACAGATCAAACATCAATCAATAAAGAAAATAAACGGAGAAAATCACAGAATGAACGAATATTATAACAGGGAAAGAAGGCTGACAAGAGGATGACCGAAAAGGGGGTAATAAAGCACTAAGGAACTGATCAAACATCATTGTTAAAGAAAACAAACGGAGAAATTACAGAATGAACGAATATTATATGAGTTTGAACTAATATTAAAGCACCAAGGCACAGATCAAACATCATTATTAAAGAAAATAAACGGAGAAATCACAGAATGAATGAATATTATATCATAAGAGAAGCTTGACAATACGAAGACCGAAAAGGGGGTTATAAAGCACTAATGAACTGATCAAACATCATTATAAAAGAAAATAAACAGAGAAAATTGCAGAATGAACAAATATTATATCAGTAAAAGAAGCTTGACAAGAGGAAGACCGAAAATAGGGGTTAAAAAGCACTAAGGCACAGATCAAACATCATTATTAAAGAAAATAAAGGAGATAATTGCAGAATGAACGAATATTATATCAGTAAAATAAGCCTGACAATAGGAAGACCGAAAAGGGGTTATAAAGCACTAAGGCACAGATCAAACATAATTATTAAAGAAAATAAACGTAGAACATTGCAGAATGAACGAATATTATATCAGAAAAGAAGCCTAAGAATAGGAAGACCGAAAAGGGGTTATATATCAGCACTAAGGCACAGATCAAACATCATTATTAAAGAAAATAAACGGAGAACATTGCAGAATGAACGAATATTATATCAGTAAAAGAAGGCTGACAAGAGGATGGCCGAAAAGGGGGTTATAGAGCACTAAGGCACAGATCAAACATCATTATTAAAGAAAATAAACGGAGAACATTGCAGAATGAACGAATATTATATCAGTAAAAGAAGGCTGACAAGAGGATGGTCGAAAATGGGGTTATAGAGCACTAAGGCACAGATCAAACATCATTATTAAAGAAAATAAACGTAGAACATTGCAGAATGAACGAATATTATATCAGTAAAAGAAGGCTGACAAGAGGATGGCCGAAAAGGGGGTTATAGAGCACTAAGGCGCAGATCAAACATCATTATTAAAGAAAATAAACGTAGAACATTGCAGAATGAACGAATATTATATCAGTAAAAGAAGGCTGACAAGAGGATGGCCGAAAATGGGGTTATAGAGCACTAAGGCGCAGATCAAACATCATTATTAAAGAAAATAAACGGAGAACATTGCAGAATGAACGAATATTATATCAGTAAAAGAAGGCTGACAAGAGGATGGTCGAAAAGGGGTTATAGAGCACTAAGGCACAGATCAAACATCATTATTAAAGAAAATAAACGGAGAACATTGCAGAATGAACGAATATTATATCAGTAAAAGAAGGCTGACAAGAGGATGGCCGAAAAGGGGGTTATAGAGCACTAAGCCACAGATCAAACATCATTATTAAAGAAAATAAACGTAGAACATTGCAGAATGAACGAATATTATATCAGTAAAAGAAGGCTGACAAGAGGATGGCCGAAAAGGGGGTTATAGAGCACTAAGGCGCAGATCAAACATCATTATTAAAGAAAATAAACGGAGAACATTGCAGAATGAACGAATATTATATCAGTAAAAGAAGGCTGACAAGAGGATGGTCGAAAAGGGGGTTATAGAGCACTAAGGCACAGATCAAACATTATTATCAAAGAAAATAAACGGAGAACATTGCAGAATGAACGAATATTAGATCAGTAAAAGAAGGCTGACAAGAGGATAGAAAAGGGGTTATAGAGCACTAAGCCACAGATCAAACATCATTAGTAAAGAAAATAAATGAAGAAAATTGCAGAATGAACGAATATTATATCAGTAAAAGAAGCCTGACAATAGGAAGACCGAAAAGGGGGTAATAAAGAACCAAGGAACTGATCAAACATCATTGTTAAAGAAAATAAACGGAGAAAATAACAGAATGAACGAATATTATATCAGAAAAGAAGCCTGACAAGAGGAAGACCGAAAAGGGGTTATAGAGCACTAAGGCGCAGATCAAACATCATTATTAAAGAAAATAAACGGAGAACATTGCAGAATGAACGAATATTATATCAGTAAAAGAAGGCTGACAAGAGGATGGTCGAAAAGGGGTTATAGAGCACTAAGGCACAGATCAAACATCATTATTAAAGAAAATAAACGGAGAACATTGCAGAATGAACGAATATTATATCAGTAAAAGAAGGCTGACAAGAGGATGGCCGAAAAGGGGTTATAGAGCACTAAGGCACAGATCAAACATCATTATTAAAGAAAATAAACGGAGAACATTGCAGAATGAACGAATATTATATCAGTAAAAGAAGGCTGACAAGAGGATGGCCGAAAAGGGGTTATAGAGCACTAAGGCGCAGATCAAACATCATTATTAAAGAAAATAAACGGAGAACATTGCAGAATGAACGAATATTATATCAGTAAAAGAAGCTGACAAGAGGATCACCGAAAAGGGGTTATAGAGCACTAAGGCACAGATCAAACATCATTATTAAAGAAAATAAATGAAGAAAATTGCAGAATGAACAAATATTATATCAGTAAAAGAAGCTGACAAGAGGAAGACCGAAAATAGGGGTTAAAAAGCACTAAGGCACAGATCAAACATCATTATTAAAGAAAATAAACGGAGAAATCACAGAATGAATGAATATTATATCATAAGAGAAGCTTGACAATACGAAGACCGAAAAGGGGGTTATAAAGCACTAATGAACTGATCAAACATCATTATAAAAGAAAATAAACAGAGAAAATTGCAGAATGAACAAATATTATATCAGTAAAAGAAGCTGACAAGAGGAAGACCGAAAATGGGGTTATAAAGCACTAAGGCACAGATCAAACATCATTATTAAAGAAAATAAACGTAGAACATTGCAGAATGAACGAATATTATATCAGTAAAAGAAGGCTGACAAGAGGATGGTCGAAAATGGGGTTATAGAGCACTAAGGCGCAGATCAAACATCATAATTAAAGAAAATAAACGTAGAACATTGCAGAATGAACGAATATTATATCAGTAAAAGAAGGCTGACAAGAGGATGGTCGAAAATGGGGTTATAGAGCACTAAGGCACAAATAAAATTTCATTATTAAAGAAAATAAACGGAGAACATTGCAGAATGAACGAATATTATATCAGTAAAACAAGGCTGACAAGAGGATGGCCGAAAAGAGGTTATAGAGCACTAAGGCGCAGATCAAACATCATTATTAAAGAAAATAAACGTAGAACATTGCAGAATGAACGAATATTATATCAGTAAAAGAAGGCTGACAAGAGGAAGACCGAAAATAGGGGTTAAAAAGCACTAAGGCACAGATCAAACATCATTATTAAAGAAAATAAAGGGAGATAATTGCAGAATGAACGAATATTATATCAGTAAAATAAGGCTGACAAGAGGAAGACCGAAAAGGGGTTATAAAGCACTAAGGCACAGATCAAACATCATTATTAAAGAAAATAAACGGAGAAAATTGCAGAATGAACGAATATTATATCAGTAAAATAAGGCTGACAAGAGGATGACCGAAAAGGGGTTATAAAGCACTAAGGCACAGATCAAACATCATTATTAAAGAAAATAAACGGAGATAATTGCAGAATGAACGAATATTATATCAGTAAAAGAAGCCTGACAAGAGGATGACCGAAAAGGGGTTATAAAGCACTAAGGCACAGATCAAACATCATTATTAAAGAAAATAAACGGAGAAAATTGCAGAATGAACAAATATTATATCAGTAAAAGAAGCTTGACAAGAGGAAGACCGAAAATAGGGGTTAAAAAGCACTAAGGCACAGATCAAACATCATTATTAAAGAAAATAAACGTAGAACATTGCAGAATGAACGAATATTATATCAGTAAAAGAAGCCTGACAATAGGATGGCCGAAAAGGGGGTTATAGAGCACTAAGGCGCAGATCAAACATCATTATTAAAGAAAATAAACGGACAACATTGCAGAATGAACGAATATTATATCAGTAAAAGAAGGCTGACAAGAGGATGGCCGAAAAGGGGGTTTTAGAGCACTAAGGCACAGATCAAACATCATTATTAAAGAAAATAAACGGAGAACATTGCAGAATGAACGAATATTATATCAGTAAAAGAAGGCTGACAAGAGGATGGCCGAAAAGGGGGTTATAGAGCACTAAGCCACAGATCAAACATCATTAGTAAAGAAAATAAATGAAGAAAATTGCAGAATGAACGAATATTATATCAGTAAAAGAAGGCTGACAAGAGGATGGCCGAAAAGGGGGTTATAGAGCACTAAGGCACAGATCAAACATCATTATTAAAGAAAATAAACGGAGAACATTGCAGAATGAACGAATATTATATCAGTAAAACAAGGCTGACAAGAGGATGGCCGAAAAGGGGTTATAGAGCACTAAGGCGCAGATCAAACATCATTATTAAAGAAAATAAACGGAGAAAATTGCAGAATGAACGAATATTATATCAGTAAAAGAAGGCTGACAAGAGGATGACCGAAAAGGGGTTATAAAGCACTAAGGAACTGATCAAACATCATTGTTAAAGAAAATAAACGGAGAAAATCACAGAATGAACGAATATTATATCAGGGAAAGAAGGCTGACAAGAGGATGACCGAAAAGGGGGTAATAAAGCACTAAGGAACTGATCAAACATCATTGTTAAAGAAAATAAACGGAGAAAATTGCAGAATGAACGAATATTATATCAGTAAAAGAAGCCTGACAATAGGAAGACCGAAAAGGGGGTTATAAAGCACTAAGGCACAGATCAAACATAATTATTAAAGAAAATAAACGGAGAACATTGCAGAATGAACGAATATTAGATCAGTAAAAGAAGGCTGACAAGAGGATGGCCGAAAAGGGGTTATAGAGCACTAAGGCGCAGATCAAACATCATTATTAAAGAAAATAAACGGAGAACATTGCAGAATGAAAGAATATTATATCAGTAAAAGAAGCTTGACAAGCGGATCACCGAAAAGGGGGTTATAGAGCACTAAGGCACAGATCAAACATCATTATTAAAGAAAATAAATGAAGAAAATTGCAGAATGAACAAATATTATATCAGTAAAAGAAGCTTGACAAGAGGAAGACCGAAAATAGGGGTTAAAAAGCACTAAGGCACAGATCAAACATCATTATTAAAGAAAATAAACGGAGAAATCACAGAATGAATGAATATTATATCATAAGAGAAGCTTGACAATACGAAGACCGAAAAGGGGGTTATAAAGCACTAATGAACTGATCAAACATCATTATAAAAGAAAATAAACAGAGAAAATTGCAGAATGAACAAATATTATATCAGTAAAAGAAGCTGACAAGAGGAAGACCGAAAATAGGGGTTATAAAGCACTAAGGCACAGATCAAACATCATTATTAAAGAAAATAAAGGAGATAATTGCAGAATGAACGAATATTATATCAGTAAAAGAAGCCTGACAATAGGAAGACCGAAAAGGGGTTATAAAGCACTAAGGCACAGATCAAACATAATTATTAAAGAAAATAAACGTAGAACATTGCAGAATGAACGAATATTATATCAGTAAAAGAAGCCTGACAATAGGAAGACCGAAAAGGGGGTTATAAAGCACTAAGGCACAGATCAAACATAATTATTAAAGAAAATAAACGGAGAACATTGCAGAATGAACGAATATTAGATCAGTAAAAGAAGGCTGACAAGAGGATGGCCGAAAAGGGGTTATAGAGCACTAAGGCACAGATCAAACATCATTATTAAAGAAAATAAACGGAGAACATTGCAGAATGAAAGAATATTATATCAGTAAAAGAAGGCTGACAAGAGGATGGCCGAAAAGGGGTTATAGAGCACTAAGGCACAGATCAAACATCATTATCAAAGAAAATAAATGAAGAAAATTGCAGAATGAACGAATATTATATCAGTAAAAGAAGGCTGACAAGAGGATGGCCGAAAAGGGGTTATAGAGCACTAAGCCACAGATCAAACATCATTAGTAAAGAAAATAAATGAAGAAAATTGCAGAATGAACGAATATTATATCAGTAAAAGAAGGCTGACAAGAGGATGGCCGAAAAGGGGTTATAGAGCACTAAGCCACAGATCAAACATCATTAGTAAAGAAAGTAAATGAAGAAAATTGCAGAATGAACGAATATTATATCAGTAAAAGAAGGCTGACAAGAGGATGGCCGAAAAGGGGGTTATAGAGCACTAAGCCACAGATCAAACATCATTAGTAAAGAAAATAAATGAAGAAAATTGCAGAATGAACGAATATTATATCAGTAAAAGAAGGCTGACAAGAAGATGGCCGAAAAGGGGTTATAGAGCACTAAGCCACAGATCAAACAACATTGTTAAAGAAAATAAACGGAGAAAATCACAGAATGAACGAATATTATATCAGGGAAAGAAGGCTGACAAGAGGATGACCGAAAAGGGGGTAATAAAGCACTAAGGAACTGATCAAACATGATTGTTAAAGTAAATAAACGGAGAAAATTGCAGAATGAACGAATATTATATCAGTAAAAGAAGGCTGACAAGAGGATGACCGAAAAGGGGGTTATAAAGCACTAAGGAACTGATCAAACATCATTAGTAAAGAAACAAACGAAGAAAATCAGCGAATGAACGAATATTATATCAGTAAAAGAAGGCTGACAAGAGGATGGCAGAAAAGGGGGTTATAGAGCACTAAGCCACAGATCAAACATCATTAGTAAAGAAAATAAATCAAGAAAATTGCAGAATGAACGAATATTATATCAGTGAAAGAAGGCTGACAAGAGGATGGCCGAAAAGGGGGTTATAGAGCACTAAGCCACAGATCAAACAACATTATTAAAGAAAATAGACGGAGAACATTGCAGAATGAACGAATATTATATCAGTAAAAGAAGGCTGACAAGAGGATGGCCGAAAAGGGGGTTATAGAGCACTAAGCCACAGATCAAACATCATTAGTAAAGAAAATAAATGAAGAAAATTGCAGAATGAACGAATATTAAATCAGTAAAAGAAGGCTGACAAGAGGATGGCCGAAAAGGGGGTTATAGAGCACTAAGCCACAGATCAAACAACATTGTTAAAGAAAATAAACGGAGAAAATCACAGAATGAACGAAAATTATATCAGGGAAAGAAGGCTGAAGAGGATGACCGAAAAGGGGGTAATAAAGCACTAAGGAACTGATCAAACATAATTGTTAAAGTAAATAAACGGAGAAAATTGCAGAATAAACGAATATTATATCAGTAAAAGAAGGCTGACAAGAGGAAGACCGAAAAGGGGGTTATAGAGCACTAAGGCACAGATCAAACATCATTATTAAAGAAAATAAATGAAGAAAATTGCAGAATGAACGAATATTAAATCAGTAAAAGAAGGCTGACAAGAGGATGGCCGAAAAGGGGGTAATAAAGCACTAAGGCACAGATCAAACATCATTATTAAAGAATATAAACGGAGAAATCACAGAATGAACGAATATTATATGAGTAAAAGAAGACTGACAAGAGGATGGCCGAAAAGGGGGCTATAGAGCAAAGGCACAGATCAAACATCATTAGTAAAGAAAATAAATGAAGAAAATTGCAGAATGAACGAATATTATATCAGTAAAAGAAAGCTGACAAGAGGATGACAAGAGGATGGCCGAAAAGGGGGCTATAGAGCACTAAGGCACAGATCAAACATCATTAGTAAAGAAAATAAATGAAGAAAATTGCAGAATGAACGAATATTATATCAGTAAAAGAAAGCTGACAAGAGGATGGCCGAAAAGGGGGTAATAAAGCACTAAGGCACAGATCAAACATCATTAGTAAAGAAACAAACGAAGAAAATCACAGCATGAACGAATAATATATCAGTAAAAGAAGGCTGACAAGCGGATGACCTAAAAGGGGGTTATAAAGCACTAAGGCACAGATCAAACATCATTATTAAAGAAAATAAACGGAGAAAATCACAGAATGAACGAATATTATATCAGTAAAAGAAGGCTGACAAGAGGATGACCGAAAAGGGGTTATAAAGCACTAAGGCACAGATCAAACATCATTATTAAAGAAAATAAACGGAGAAATTGCAGAATGAACGAATATTATATCAGTAAAAGAAGGCTGACAAGAGGATGGCCGAAAAGGGGTTATAGAGCACTAAGGCACAGATCAAACATCATTATTAAAGAAAATAAACGGAAGAAAATTGCAGAATGAACGAATATTATATCAGTAAAAGAAGGCTGACAAGAGGATGGCCGAAAAGGGGGTTATAGAGCACTAAGGCACAGATCAAACATCATTAGTAAAGAAAATAAATGAAGAAAATTGCAGAATGAACGAATATTATATCAGTAAAAGAAGCCTGACAAGAGGATGGCCGAAAAGGGGGTTATAAAGCAGTAAGGAACTGATCAAACATCATTAGTAAAGAAAATCAAAATGAACGAAGAAAATGACAAGAGGATGGCAAAAGGGGCTATAGAGCATGAAGATCGAATAAATATATCAGTAAAAGAAGGCTGACAAGGCACAGGATCGAAGAAAATCACAGCATGAAAAGGGGTTATAAAGCATTAAAGTATAGATCAAACATCAATTAATAAAGAAAATAAACGGAGAAAATCACAGAATGAACGAATATTATATCAGGGAAAGAAGGCTGACAAGAGGATGGCCGAAAAGGGGGTTATAAAGCACTAAGGAACTGATCAAACATCATTTATAAAGAAAATAAACGGAGAAATCACAGAATGAACGAATATTATATGAGTAAAAGAAGACTGACAAGAGGATGGCCGAAAAGGGGGTTATAGAGCACTAAGGCACAGATCAAACATCATTATTAAAGAAAATAAACGGAGAACATTACAGAATGAACGAATATTATATCAGTAAAAGAAGACTGACAAGAGGAAGACCGAAAAGGGGGTTATAGAGCACTAAGGCACAGATCAAACATCATTAGTAAAGAAAATAAATGAAGAAAATCACAGCATGAACGAATATTACGTCAGCAAAAGAAGCCTGACAAGAGGAAGACCGAAAAGGGGGTAATAAAGCACTAAGGCACAGATCAAACATCATTATTAAAGAAAATAAACGGAGATAATTGCAGAATGAACGAATATTACGTCAGCAAAAGAAGCCTGACAAGAGGAAGACCGAAAATAGGGGTTATAGAGCACTAAGGCACAGATCAAACATCATTAGTAAAGAAAATAAATGAAGAAAATTGCAGAATGAACGAATATTATATCAGTAAAAGAAGGCTGACAAGAGGATGGCCGAAAAGGGGGTAATAAAGCACTAAGGCACAGATCAAATATCATTGTTAAAGAAAATAAACGGAGAAAATTGCAGAATGAACGAATATTATATCAGTAAAAGAAGGCTGACTAGAGGATGACCGAAAAGGGGGTAATAAAGCACTAAGGAACTGATCAAACATCATTGTTAAAGAAAATAAACGGAGAAAATTGCAGAATGAACGAAGATTATATCAGTAAAAGAAGGCTGACAAGAGGATGGCCGAAAAGGGGGTTAAAAAGCACTAAGGCACAGGTCAAACATCATTAGTAAAGAAAATAAACGGAGAACATTGCAGAATGAACGAATATTATATCAGTAAAAGAAGGCTGACAAGAGGAATGCACTAAGGCACAGATCAAATATCATTGTTAAAGAAAATAAACGGAGAAAATTGCAGAATGAACGAATATTATATCAGTAAAAGAAGGCTGACAAGAGGATGACCGAAAAGGGGGTAATAAAGCACTAAGGAACTGATCAAACATCATTGTTAAAGAAAATAAACGGAGAAAATTGCAGAATGAACGAAGATTATATCAGTAAAAGAAGGCTGACAAGAGGATGGCCGAAAAGGGGGTTAAAAAGCACTAAGGCACAGGTCAAACATCATTAGTAAAGAAAATAAACGGAGAACATTGCAGAATGAACGAATATTATATCAGTAAAAGAAGCCTGACAATAGGAAGACCGAAAAGGGGGTTATAAAGCACTAAGGCACAGATCAAACATCATTATTAAAGAAAATAAACGGAGAAAATTGCAGAATGAACGAATATTATATCAGTAAAAGAAGGCTGACAAGAGGAAGACCGAAAATAGGGGGTTATAAAGCACTAAGGCACAGATCAAACATCATTATTAAAGAAAATAAATGGAGATAATTGCAGAATGAACGAATATTATATCAGTAAAAGAAGCCTGACAATAGGAAGACCGAAAAGGGGGTTATAGAGCACTAAGGCACAGATAAAACATCATTATTAAAGAAAATAAACGGAGAAAATTGCAGAATGAACGAATATTATATCAGTAAAAGAAGCCTGACAATAGGAAGACCGAAAAGGGGGTTATAGAGCACTAAGGCACAGATAAAACATCATTATTAAAGAAAATAAACGGAGAAAATTGCAGAATGAACGAATATTATATCAGAAAAGAAGCCTGACAATAGGAAGACCGAAAAGGGGGTTATAGAGCACTAAGGCACAGATAAAACATCATTATTAAAGAAAATAAACGGAGAAAATTGCAGAATGAACGAATATTATATCAGTAAAAGAAGCCTGACAATAGGAAGACCGAAAAGGGGGTTATAGAGCACTAAGGCACAGATAAAACATCATTATTAAAGAAAATAAACGGAGAAAATTGCAGAATGAACGAATATTATATCAGTAAAAGAAGCCTGACAATAGGAAGACCGAAAAGGGGGTTATAGAGCACTAAGGCACAGATAAAACATCATTATTAAAGAAAATAAACGGAGAAAATTGCAGAATGAACGAATATTATATCAGAAAAGAAGCCTGACAAGAGGAAGACCGAAAAGAGGGTTATAAAGCACTAAGGCACAGATCAAACATCATTATTAAAGAAAATAAATGGAGAAAATTGAAGAATGAACTAATATTATATCAGTAAAAGAAGCCTGACAATAGGAAGACCGAAAAGGGGGTTATAAAGCACTAAGGCACAGATCAAACATCATTATTAAAGAAAATAAACGTAGAACATTGCAGAATGAACGAACATTATATCAGTAAAAGAAGGCGGACAAGAGAATGGCCGAAAAGGGGATTATAGAGCACTAAGGCACAGATCAAACATCATTATTAAAGAAAATAAACGGAGAACATTGCAGAATGAACGAATATTATATCAGTAAAGAAGCCTAACAATAGGAAGACCGAAAAGGGGGTTATAAAGCACTAAGGCACAGATCAAACATCATTATTAAAGAAAATAAATGGAGATAATTGCAGAATGAACGAATATTATATCAGAAAAGAAGCCTGACAATAGGAAGACCGAAAAGGGGGTTATAAAGCACTAAGGCACAGATCAAACATCATTATTAAAGAAAATAAACGGAGATAATTGCAGAATGAACGAATATTATATCAGTAAAAGAAGCCTGACAATAGGAAGACCGAAAATAGGGGTTATAAAGCACTAAGGCACAGATCAAACATCATTATTAAAGAAAAAAAACAGAATATTACGGTATACATTCTCAACTGAGATAATTGCAGAATGAACGAATATTATATCAGTAAAAGAAGCCTGACAAGAGGATGACCGAAAAGGGGGTTATAAAGCACTAAGGCACAGATCAAACATCATTATTAAAGAAAATAAACGGAGATAATTGCAGAATGAACGAATATTATATCAGTAAAAGAAGCCTGACAAGAGGAAGACCGAAAATAGGGGGTTATAAAGCACTAAGGCACAGATCAAACATCATTATTAAAGAAAATAAATGGAGAAAATTGCAGAATGAACGAATATTATATCAGTAAAAGAAGCCTGACAAGAGGATGACCGAAAAGGGGGTTATAAAGCACTAAGGCACAGATCAAACATCATTATTAAAGAAAAAACGAAGAAAATCACAGAATGAACGAATATTATATCAGTGAAAGAAAGCCTGTCATACTAAAGACAGAAAAAGGGATTAACGGACACTAATGTGCTGATCAAACATCATTATTAAAGAAAATAAAAGGGGAAAATTGCAGAATGAACTAATATTATATCAGAAAAGGAAAGGCTGACAAGTGGAAAACAGAAAGGGAGGTTAATGGATACTAAGGTACTGATGAAGCATAATTATAAATGCAGAAGACTGCAGAATGAACTAATGTTATGTCAAATGAAAGTAAGCTTAAAAGATCATACTTCACCGAAGTAAATAGAGAAAATTATAAGATCAACTTATGTTATATTATTAAAAGAGAACAAATGTTACAATGTAGAATGCAAGGGCTTACTCGTTAAGTAAACTATGTTGTTGTTTGTTCATTTGCCAGTTCATCTTGAAATCAAGGAATGGTAGACTTGAGTGATTTTTTCTGATAGTGCATGTTTCTGCACAAAACATATTGGTTCATATCATATTGGCCTTTTGCTACTTGCCATTCATCACAGAAATATGCATATGTAGGCTGCTGAAGAAGGTCTAACAAAGCTAAAATGCAAGAAAATATAATGTGAGAACAGTATTTGGTTGTGTGACTTTAAAAAGGTATTCAACCAATTTCATTCAACACTGTTGTAGGTTAGTTTATTAAGATAATTTATGGTTTAAGTAGCATGGGACAAGGATGTTTTTGTAACCGGATGCCATCACTTACATGAATGTTTGCAATGCTCAGATTCTCAAACTGCTTCTGATGTGTCAAGATACACACTTTGAAATAAATCAGGACTTTAAAAAACACAGAGTTACTTAGGCTTAGTGGTCATCTTTCAGCCGTTAGTATTTATATTTTGTAAACACATCTTCAAAAGGCAAGTTCCTGCCAATGAAAAGGAAAGACCAGGTGGAATATGTGGCCCTTTTCTTGCTGTTTGAAGAGTCTGACAAGGCTAAAATGTACTCAGCATAATTTTTTCGTTTACTGATAACATCTTGATCAAGAAACTTGAACAGGAACCAAATGTTTTGATGGTTAGGTACTAGTGGAACATAGCGACGAGAAGCTATGAGATGGTATGGGAAAATTTATGTAGACATTTTACCCACTTTTTCCATTTTGTTTATTATGTTTTGCACATTGCAAGTTTTCATTTTGCTGTTGTCGAGGGAGATTAAGTAAAGAGAGCTAGAATTACTGAGTCTCCTTGCTATTGTCTATATCTATGCACATTAAATTATCTGTTGTAAGCTTCATGATTGGGATTTTATTTATTTGCAACTCTTGATTTCTTTGTTAATGCCTGTTTGGGTTTCTTTTTTATTTGCTCAAAATCAAATCTTAGATTTCAGAGTTCAACGCCAAGGAACAAAATTTTTAATTATTTCAATTGGAATGCCATTCAATGTTGAATTTTTTGGGTTTCAAGAATAATTATTGCTGTTTAAAATTCAGACAGGTTTGTTGTTCTATTAAACTTTTGTCGTGAACTAATTACTAAGTTTCAAATAATTTTAGAGTTGTGCCTAAAACATAAACCAAAGTTCCAAAAAGAAAATAGGCCTAATTTTTCGGTTTTCATTATGTGGAAAGCATAGGATACTGTCCAAATAGCTTTTTGAGATTTTGGCTAATGTGGGTAATCTGACCTCGCAATTCAATATTCTGTTCTGTAAATTGTGCTGCGGTTGCACAAGGTTGCCATTCCTGCTTGTGCAGACTGGAGCTCTCTATCATCCACAAATATGCGAGCTCCTTCCAAAGGAATCAAATCTTTTCTCGTTTCTCATAGAAATATGGCAGATACTAACACAAGCAGCAGACAGCATCCTTGTTGTTCTACCTGCTATCCATAGGTTTACCTATGAGCTATATAATTGCAATTTTTTCAAAATTGCTCCATTGCAGGGCAAAATTCCTCTTTTGTGGCATACCAGTTTTGGAAAAACCTATCCTAGTGATCACCACCAGATAGAATGCAGTTTAGCAAACCAACTTATGGCTGAAATTTAGTTGAATTGTATGAATAATAAAATTTCAATCATAGCATCAGCAGGACCTGTGACTTTGTAATGATTTTAGGGCAGGGCCTTAGGTTTAGGGTAGGGCCTGTTTGCAGAGTGGTTTTTTCAACAAAATTTTGCAGTAAGGGTAGGATTTTGGGGTTAGGTTTGGGTTAGGGGTTTTGGGTGATGGTTTGGTAGGTAGCTGGGGTGTTAGGGATGGGGTCAGGGTTTTAGGGTAGGGTTAGGGGTTTGGGGTTTAATTTAGGCTTTAGGGTAAGGCTTAGGTACTTTTGTTTGCTTTTGCACTTGCAGTGTTTTTGCAGCATTTCAAAACTGGGAATAATTGAATCAGCCACATTCAAAATTTTGAACATAGGTAGATACCCTAGGCTAAATAAAACAATGAAAACATGAAATTCAATTCAGTTGAAAACTGTGTTGCGTGCACATGGCATGAGGCATGCAATTCGGGCATTAAACGCGAGGTGATGTCAGTGAAACTCGGGGGGGGTCCCATAATTTGCAAATTATTCTTAGTGGGCCCCTATTGCCTGGATAAATAAAGCTGTATAAAGGTCCTAGATAGATAAAGTCTTTTCTAAGGGGTCGTCCAAAAATCCATTTCGTCACGGATAGCGGAATTTGGCCGCTAACTTTTGATACCCCCTCCCCCCCCTCCTTAACGGACCCAAGATTTTTTATGTGAAGATGCTAGGCCTCTACATACATTAGCCCGGATGCTACTGTCAAGGATCACTCTGCAGTCGGGCTGTTGGGTAACTTCGGAAAAATATTCTTTCTCTTTGTTGCTTTTGTGTCTGTGCTTGCGAGAAGCTTGAGAAATGCTGAATTTGTGTGAAACTTTTGCTTTGAGTGTATAATGAATGTATAATAATTTATGAACTCAAAACGGCTTGCAAATTTTTCGCAATGGGCCTAAAACCGAGCGAATTTGTTTTGATGTCTTTGCTTGCCAACAGATGGTGCTGTCTGTAATACTCCTTGTCAGATCTACTCTATTTGACTCTTTTGGGATTTTTTTGTAGCTTTTTTAACTTCGGAATTCGCATAAGGTGAGATAAATTATCTTAGGTTCAATTCCGTCACGCTTAACGGATTCTTGATGAACCCCCTCCCCCCATAACGGCCAAATTCCGCTATCCGTGACGAAATGGATTTTTGGACGGCCCTAACAAATTAATGCTAAAATGTACTTTAAACCCTGAATTTGGAGCATACCTTAATAAATTATATATTTCTTCTTATGTTCTTCTCCGCGTCTGCATGAGGCGCTAAAAAGCCAAGCCAGCCGCCAAGTCAAACTTTTCGATCTTTGATTTGCTCTCACTTATCCAGACTAGTCTATATCTTTAGGCCTATCGACCTTTCCTTCCAAATTTGTCACATATGAAAACATATATTCCCTACATTTGATTCATATAACATAGATAGCAGTCATGGATAAAACGAGAGACGAAGCCTAGGAAGATGGCTGACAGCACAGCCACCGACGTCTTCATTATGTCAACTTCAGAGCAATTCATAAAGTGCGACGCCCTGCAGTGCAATTTATCATACTTCCTCCTAGACTCACTATATACAAATCTGTTTTTCTGCTTTGGTTCTGCAACGTCGCGATCATGTCGCGAAGAAGAAGGATCCCGAAAAAACCAGCGGTACAGCAGCAACCACAAAAGCGAATACTAGACTCACTGCCACACACTAATCCACATTGAATTGAATTGATTTGATGTTGCTGTTGTTCGCATCATTGAACGCCCAGCCTAAACTAAACGACAACATAAAAAGCAAAGAACTGAAGACTGAAGAATGTTTGTTGTTTTTGAAGGATATTATTTAACAAGTCGATGATTCTGCCTATTCTTCTTAATCATTTATGAGGCCGGTGCTGGGTAAAGAAACTGATGCAAAACCTGTGATTGCCGAAACATCCGAGATGTTGCTTGGAAGGTAGATAGGTAATCCTAAGGCTAAGTTTTCAATTGGTGAGAAATCACATGATATGGAATTTATGATATAGAATTCTTATAAAGCAGCCAAAACTTAGATTATTAGGTATAAAGTTTCACTGTCCTGGCGCCTGTTTTCTTAATTTTATGAGCATGGAACTTGGTGAAACTTTTTACCCCACACGGTCAAAGCCCTTATAAAATCGTGAACTTTGAACGCTAATAAAATCGATACCTAAGCGCTGAGTTAAACTTTGCACCTAAAGTAATTTTTGGGTGCTGTATACCATTTTCGCGTCAAAAAATTGAGATCTTGCGATTTCGAAAATTTATTTTCTACGGAAGTGACACTGAGAAAAAAAATGGTTTTTGAGCACAGAGTGAGTGCTATCCATTAGAATATACTCTCAGAATTCCCCTGCAGTCCAGCAGAACAAGATTTGCATTATATTGAAAACTAATTTCTATTTTTGACTCAAAATACAGAGATTATCGAGAAATTATAAGAAGACAACGAACATTAATTTTAATAAAATGTAAAAAATGCACTGTTCCCCCACCCTGGTTGGAAATTTTGTTGAACGCACCAAAGAACTTTTGTAGCCAATTCTGCTAAAACTATACAAAGCAATACAAGTTTTTTTTATAAGGAACACCTTTACAAGGAACCCGAGGCTGAAAAATTCCCAAAAACTTAAGGAACTTTAAGGAACTGCTGAGGCTGGGATGAAAAACTAAAAATAATTTTTTTCAAGAACAAGACGATTTGTGCAAAAAATAGCAGAATAACAATGTATGTCCCATCATTCTTCCAAAAAAGACTCCATTTATATTTAAAATTAGAAAATGAAGCAAGTTTATATGATTTTGCTGTACAAATTAGTATTCAAACATATCTCGTGAAAAAGAACAGCACAAGGAACTTCAGCCTCACTTTGTTGAAAAATTAAGGAACTCCAGGCTCAACACAGAGTTAAGGTTCCTTATAAGAAAAACGTGTAGCCCCTATTGTTTGCAAATTTAAAGCCTTTGGTACACAGTGTGCAAAGATTCCAGTCTGGTTCCCCGATAAGAAAACTTCCAACAAGTTAAATCTTTTTACACTACAAGGTTTACCATAAGGGTCCAGGAACCTTAGCAGCAATAGTTAATATAAGAAAACAGTTCCAAATAAGATCTATATACACTATGTGGTTTTACAAAAGGGTCCATCATAACCTTAACAACGATATTCGATAACAGAAAACTATTCCAAATAAGATCTTTATACATTACAAGGTTTTATGAAAGGGTCCAGGAACCTTAACACGAATGGAAAATAAAGGACCAGTTTTCCACATTAGATTTTTTTACACTATGTGGTTTTACAAAAGAGTCTATTACCATAACTTTAACAATGATATTCAATAACAGAAAACTATTCCAAATAAGATCTTTATACATTACAAGGTTTTATGAAAGGGTCCAGGAACCTTAACAGGGATGGAAAATAAAGGACCAGTTTTCCACATTAGATTTTTTTACACTATGTGGTTTTACAAAAGAGTCTATTACCATAACTTTAACAATGATATTCAATAACAGAAAACTATTCCAAATAAGATCTTTATACATTACAAGGTTTTATGAAAGGGTCCAGGAACCTTAACAGGAATGGAAAATAACGGACCAGTTTTCCACATTAGATTTTTTTACACTATGTGGTTTTACAAAAGAGTCTATTACCATAACTTTAACAATGATATTCAATAACAGAAAACTATTCCAAATAAGATCTTTATACATTACAAGGTTTTATGAAAGGGTCCAGGAACCTTAACAGGGATGGAAAATAAAGGACCAGTTTTCCACATTAGATTTTTTTACACTATGTGGTTTTACAAAAGAGTCTATTACCATAACTTTAACAATGATATTCAATAACAGAAAACTATTCCAAATAAGATCTTTATACATTACAAGGTTTTATGAAAGGGTCCAGGAACCTTAACACGGATGGAAAATAACGGAAAAGTTTTCCACATCAAATTTTTTTTACACTATGTGGTTTTACGAAAGAGTCTATTACCTTAACATTAACAATGATATTCAATAACAGAAAATTATTCCAAATAAGATCTTTATACATTACAAGGTTTTACGAAAGGGTCCAGGAACCTTAACAGGGATGGAAAATAAAGATGTTACTTAGCACCAAGTCTTTTTGCCTTTGTTATCTGATTGCGAACATAATCCTTTATGTTCGTCCAGGATCTTCTGCTAAGAACAGCATTATCACCGATGCACTTAACACATTCGGCTTTCCCAGGCACTTTCATCTTCCTGATATTGTCCATGAAATGTTGCATTACAGCATTAGTTTCTGCTGTTGTCCATGGAACTTTACCTTCTCTTGTGGAAGATTTATCAGCCTTCTTCTTCTTTGTATGCTCTTTGGATAGATTTCCTAGAAGGTATATTAAATTCAGACAACTTGGTGACTTTTTCTATGGTTTGCGAGATGTAGATGAAGTATACCATTGCAAAGACAAGGAACAACCAGTATCCTAACCTATAATAATCTTTAGTTTTGTTCCTGCAGTATAACTTTTATGTCATCAAAACAATATGCAGAATGTCACCAGGGCCATAGCTACAACATGACTCAACAGCCAGGGTTTGGAAATGGGTATCATACAGACCAATGGGTGTGGCTTTTTTCTGGGTGTGTTTCATTGGTGGGCCTTTCCTTGGCAAATTTTTTTGGTTCCTATGTAGGTACCGGAGCAATTCTCAAGTAAATACTCTAATGTAATAAGTGCGTAAACTGTGCCTGCAAAGGGAAATAAGAGAATTTTTGAAAATTTGAACTCTAGAATGGTGCAGAACCAAGCTGTTTCAGCTGTTTTGGGGACAAAATCTCAATGAACAACAACATTTTTACTGCTCGGAAAACAACACTGCCGCGAAAACAAGCCCGTAGCCCTGTAGGTAGAATTCCGAACATCATTTGCAACTATTTGCTTAAAGTATAACAGAAACACAACAATTAACCTTTGGGTAATGTAGGAAAAGATTCCTCTTGATTGTCATCTTGCGCTTGTGGCTCAGCTACAGTACCTTCTTCTACTGTTTCAGTTCCTGTTTCTTCTTCACTTTCAGGGTCTTCTTCCAATGCAAGTTCTAAAAAAAAGGAGTTGAAAGATATGCCAAACAAAGAGCAGGTTTTGATTTTTATTTCGTGAATAGACAATTTAGCAAAGGAACAAGCTCTATAAATTTGACATATATGTCAGCAATTGCTGCCGTGTTTGTTTATGAACAAAGTTCTGTTTTTCTTTGCCATTTCAAAAACCAAGGCTAAAATAGCTAGAAACTATTAAATTATACAGCGATAGAAGGGAAATATTGAAAAATCATTTGATAGTCATTGCGAGTAAAGTAGACCAAAAGAGCATTTTCTGTAATATTCTTCAGTATGGTCCGTAAATCTCAAATGTTGCCAGGAACGAAATATTCATTCTATGAAGTCATTAACTTGCAACCATGGAAGCTTTAATCTGAGGAGGTCAGTTAATTTGACCTAATCTTGTCTGCATTCTTTGGCAACTGGCCATATAACAGCAATGTAGTTTTATTGCTCAGTGATAAACTCATTTGTTGTAAGATATATCACTTACCATCTATTGATATGTCACTTAACTTTTTCCCCTGCCATCTCCCAGCGTTTCCTTCGTCGACTGCAAGAAGTAGCCTGCTGATCTTGGACAGTTCAAGTGTGTGGTCATGCAGTCTGTAGTACTCTCTGTGCACTGACAAATCATGCCCCATGTGTCGAGCAAGCCACTCAAGCTCAGATTCCGTAAGGTCAATGATCTGGGACACAGTCGCTACATATTTCCTGAGCTTGGTGCTTTTTATAGCGGCAGGGTTCTCCATATCTAAGTGGTTCACAACTGCACTAAGACAGTCAGGCCCCCTAAGATATTTTAGAGAACCCCTTGTGGGAGCAGCAAATATAAATTTATTTTCAGGTGCAACACCAACAGAATTCCTTGTGCTGATTAATGCCTCAATGGCCTTGACTATTTCTTTTGTCATTATGACTGGGACTTTTCTTCCTCGCTTGCCTTTAATGTATACAAGGTCCAATCTACAATCACAGATACTGAAATCAGATGACAACTTCCAGTCATCGATAAAAAAAGTACACTTTGAAACTTTTAAGAGTAAACCAGTGCACGATTGTTACAACTCCATGAGCAACAACTAGTGTAAGGGTAATAACTGGTCAGGTGAAACGCAGACCTGGTTTACATTTTTTAGGCTGCAAGACCCTGTTTATCTAGGACTGCTTATTTCACTCCGCATAAGGGAAAGTGAAAAACTCACTTTTCATCGACAACCCAAAAGTAACATGCGATTTGCCTTAAACGTTACAGCTTGAATTCAAATGGCATTTCAGCAAACGTTTTTGCTTACGGTTAGGTAGCATACATTCTCAAATGATGAAAAGAGTGTTTGCGTACAGTAGAAACCGTGTCAAAAACACCATACCAAATATATTGTGCAACAGGTTAAAAGATTGCTACCGGTTCATTTGAAAGCAAGCTGTAACGTTTAGAGCAAAATTCAATGATTGCACTACAGAAGAAGAATGCCCATTTCGCATACAATAAATGTTAAGTCTACAAAACATGTTCTTACCGCTTGCACAGCTCAAGCTCAAGTGGTTTCAATGAGCGAACCATTTCGTCCATGCTTATTTCCGTCCATGAAGGTCGGTTCTGAAACTGGGCTATCTCCATCTTTGTGCCTTCATTGCCCCTTCTTTTATTAAAGAGAATTATTCTTGATGAAGTTAGCTCTGCCAAGGTTCTCCAAATTTCTAATGTTGGCTTTGAACTCAGCATCGTTGTCAGCCTTGGTATCTCAGACAAGAGATACTCTCTTAGCTTTACTAAATCTGATGTTACTGGGAGTATTGGCGTTTTGCTGAATTGAGAATCACTCAGTGTTCTCAAAGCAGCAGACGAAATCTTGGTTGACCACTCCCCTTCCATCAAATCGATGAAGGATTCTACATCCTCTTTCATGTTTCTGTCCCTCTTCCTCAGAGCTATACCTCTTAAAAGAGCTGCACATTTTTTTAGATGATGACCGAGGTGAAGAGCTAAGGACGGCTTGTCAAAGGAAGAGAGATGGTCTTTCTCAGCCTCCATACTATGTGAGCATAAACTTCTCGTAGCTTTGATTACCGCATCAAAGTTTGAAGGGGAAATGAAATCTGTTAAGGTACGGCTTTCATTCTCTGAAATCTTTTGCAGCTCCATAAGAAGTCGAGCAAGGGACCTCATTTTTTGACTGATGTAGTTGGCCTTAGCTGAGCCACTTTTTTCGTATACCGACTTTCCGAAAATGCGAATCAGTTCGTCTGTCTTTGCAGTCAGCGAAATTTCGTCAATTCGCATAGTGCTTATTACGTGTTCCTGGAAGCCAGCAGTTAGAACGTCATGATCGTCAGACTCCTGACTGCCATACAATAAAAGCTGACTTTCGTATTGCAGCTTTCTGTTTGCTTTTTCGTCTTCTTCTTTTGTGTTTTTGGCTTCGTTAAAAGGGCATTGGGCCACATGTCGCCAAAGCTCATGCCTCTGAACAAAGCCTAGGCAATGAATGCAAGGCACAAACTGCTCATGGGAAACTTCTTCATCGCTCCCAGGCCGGCGGCAGACTTTGAGTTCCCCTCCACACTTAATAACTTTCAGGTTGTGATAAAAATCACCCTTCAATCGTAGTCGGTCTAGCCCAGTCTTTCGACGCTCTTTTCCCTGCTGGGTTTTTATGTTGATTGCTGATATCTTCAACATTTCTTCCTCATCCTTGTGCACACTTTCTAAGTGCCTTGCTATTTTTGCATACTCGTTCCCACAAAAAATGCATGAATGAGTCTTATCGTATTTTCTTTCCCCGTGCTCATTCTTTTTCATGGTTGGGATTATAACTGTAAAAAGAAAAAAAATACGATAAGGTCTTTTCTTTTAAGCAATTTTGTACTGACTACAATCGAGGCATCTGTATAAGAAGCGAGAAATATCCTGCAAGGGCTATGTCCTTTTTTAAGGGTTTTGGGTTGCGGTAGCATTTGGGTAGCGTTAAAGCCAATAGAAATAATAACAGGGCCTGACCAACGAAATATCAGGTGAAGTCGCTGTAGCTAAAATACGCAACTAAGGGAGCTGTTCCCAGAATTCCCATCAAAGACCCTTGAAAAATGACAAAATTAGCCACAATCCTTTGTTGAAGCCTTTGTTTGCTCAAGTAAGAGAATCTCCAAAAATAATATCATGAATAGAAGCTTTTAAACGGTCAGTTAGCATGGACAAGATCTCAGGTAAGAAATCCTATTAACTTATAATACAAAGAATAAATCGAATCATGTATCGAGAGGAAAGCCTTTCCTGAAAAGAAGAATGAAAATTTTCATTTTCTCTTCAGTTAACAGTCATCAAATTGTGATAAAAAGATAATGGCTCATTAGCCGGATCAAGAAGATCTACTACAAAATATATAGACTTATTACTTGAGTCCCAGTTATCCAATCCAGAAAGATAACCGTTCGATTATGAGTCGTAGTTTGAGCATCCTAGCATGTATTTCAATAGCGATAACTACGACTCAGGTAATCAGTCTACTAAATATACCGTTCCGAGTAAATATCAATATGACAAGTTACCTTTAGGCTTCGAAAACGTTTCCTTTGATATAGCGGATGTAGCTGCTTTGTCCCAGCCGTCTGTTCTCTCTGCATACGATAAAAAAGATGCAGAAAATGTAAATAAAATCTTTTATCGAAAAGATTAACTACTAAATCTACCGTTTGGAGTAAAATATCATTACGACGAGTTACCTTTGGGCTTCAAAGAAGACTTTTCCTTTGGTGCAGAGAATCTTGCTGCCTTTTCCCAACCGTCTCTTCTGTCTGCATACGATAAAGAAAGCAAACAATGTGAATACAGTCATTTATTCTATTTACATCGATGACAAAGTATCACAAATATAAATGCATATTATCATACACCGGCTGTATAAAGAAGCATGTAAGACCGAAATTCCTTGCTTTTTCGAAATAACCATATCAAGACAGCGGTAAATGTAATGAGTAAACGACAACTATTAAGGAAAAATTTCGCCAAAAGACAATAATCCATCAGATATAGAAGATGTCCCCACAACGTGAATGTAAAATGTTTTGGTGGGTAAGATTGAAAAATTAACCAGTTGAGAGAATAGCTGTGGAGAAATGTAGAAGACAAAAATATGTTTCTTTCTGGAATAACGACAATACAGTAGAGCAGCGGATGTAATAAGGAAAAAGATGTTTAAATTATGGAAAAATTGTACCTAAAAGCTATAACTCACAAGACCTAGAAGATGTCCCCACAACGTGAATGTAAGTTGTTTTGGTGGGTAAGATTGAAAAATTAACCAGTTGAGAGAAAAGCTGTCGAGAAACGTAGAAGACAAAAATATGTTTCTTTCTGGAATAACGATAATACATTAGAGCAGCAGATGTAATAAGGAAAAAGATGTTTAAATTATGGAAACATTGTACCTAAAAGCTATAATCCATCAGATTTAGAAGATGTCCCCACAACGTGAATGTAAAATGTTTTGGTGGGTAAGATTGAAAAATTAACTAGTTGAGAGAAAAGCTGTCGAGAAATGTAGAAGACAAAAATATGTTTCTTTCTGGAATAACGATAATACAGTAGAGCAGCGGATGTAATAAGGAAAAAGATGTTTAAATTATGGAAACATTGTACCTAAAAGCTATAATCCATCAGATCTAGAAGATGTCCCCACAACGTGAATGTAAGTTGTTTTGGTGTGTAAGATTGAAAAATTAACCAGTTGAGAGAAAAGCTGTCGAGAAACGTAGAAGACAAAAATATGTTTCTTTCTGGAATAACGATAATACAGTAGAGCAGCGGATGTAATAAGGAAAAAGATGTTTAAATTATGGAAACATTGTACCTAAAAGCTATAATCCATCAGATCTAGAACATGTCCCCACAACGTGAATGTAACTTGTTTTGGTGTATAAGATTGAAAAATTAACCAGTTGAGAGAAAAGCTGTCGAGAAACGTAGAAGACAAAAATATGTTTTTATTCTGGAATAACGATAAATAGTAGAGCAGCGGATGTAATAAGGAAAAACATGTTTAAATTATGGAAACATTGTACCTAAAAGCTATAATCCATCAGATCTAGAAGATGTCCCCACGACGTGAATGTAAGTTGTTTTGGTGTGTAAGATTGAAAAATTAACCAGTTCAGAGAAAAGCTGTCGAGAAACGTAGAAGACAACAATATGTTTCTTTCTGGAATAACGATAAATAGTAGAGCAGCGGATGTAATAAGGAAAAAGATGTTTAAATTATGGAAACATTGTACCTAAAAGCTATAATCCATCAGATCTAGAAGATGTCCCCACAACGTGAATGTAAAATGTTTTGGTGGGTAAGATTGAAAAATTAACTAGTTGAGAGAAAAGCTGTCGAGAAATGTAGAAGACAAAAATATGTTTCTTTCTGGAATAACGATAATACAGTAGAGCAGCGGATGTAATAAGGAAAAAGATGTTTAAATTATGGAAACATTGTACCTAAAAGCTATAATCCATCAGATCTAGAAGATGTCCCCACAACGTGAATGTAACTTGTT